>JAHIAM010015757.1:0-43840 GCA_021605205.1 Aegilops longissima
ATGCATATCCCATTTTGCTTGCTGGGTTATGAAAACCCACGAGAAGCAAGCTGGGCCAATTGTATGTGCCAATTGCCATTTAGCTAGCAAGCCCGTCGATATTGAAGTTCCCCAAGCTGTGCTTCCGATCTTGTATTTGAAGCAGTTCTTGAATTCCTTATGATATGCAATTGAAACAAGTTCTTGCTAATGGAAAAAGGGAGGTTGAATGTAGGTGCTGTTCTTATTTTGCCGAGGATTGAATTAAGCGTAGCCCGATCATATTTCCGTGAGTTAAAATAAAAGATAAAATCTTGCTTTCGAGTTATCGTCGATAAAAAAACATTCTTGTGATAGGCCTGTTCCGGTAAGAAATATAGTGAAATTGTCTTTCCCATTCTTTCCCCGATCACCGCTACGAAGAAAGATGCTCATTTCTTAAAATATCCCATATATGTGAAACGAGAAGAGGACAGATCTATCTGATGGTAGCAAGAGTAACAATACAGTCTATAATGCTCGTCACTTGGTATAGTAAGAAAAATACTACGTAAAGAAAAGGGGGTATGAAATATCCATAGTTGATGCATCAGATGGGCGTAAGTGATTGATATTATACCTCCGGACGAGAACTTCTTGTTTGGAGGGAATCCATCAAGCGATCAACCATTAACAAGCAATCCTAATGTGGGAGGTTTTGGTCGGGGGCCTTGAAATCGTGCTTGAGGATCCATTACGTGTCCAAGGCCTTTTTGTTCTTCTTCGCATCCGTTATTTTGGCACAAGTTTTTGGTTCTCAAAAAGCAGTTTGAAAAGGTTCAATTATGCGAAATGAATTTCTAGGTCCGGGATTTCTTACCATCAAGTTGGTAAAAAGCCTCGATTTATTGGCAATTGCTAGAATTATCTATGATCTATTTGGAAATCCTTTTTTGTTTAGACTACTTTTTGTTTATGAGATGTGCGAATTCCTTATTTATATCCCATGCAAAAGAAGAATGCATAGCGCCCTCGATTCAATCGTACACTAATCATGCGCAAATGTATGCGATCAAGATCAGAGACTCACGGGAAGATATCACAACACAACTCTACAAATAAAATAAGTCATACAAGCATCATAATACAAGCCGGGGGCCTCGAGGCTCGAATACAAGTGCTCGATCATAGGCGAGTCAGTGGAAGCAACAATATCTGAGTCTGGACATAAGTTAAACAAGGTGCCATAAGATGGCTAGCACAAAGCTGGGATCTGGTCGAAGAGGGCAGGCCTCTGCTGGGATCCTCCTAGGTCACTCCTGAGTAAGTCGTCGGGCTGCTGCGTAGTAGTGGCGCCTCCGGAGTAGTAGTCGTCATAGGCGTGGCGTCGCTCACAGGCTCCATCGTGCGATTGCGCAATCGAGTAGAGATAGGGAAAAGGAGAACAAAACAGCAGTGAGTACTCATCAAAGTACTACAAACAAGGAACTACACTACATATGCATGGATATATGTGTAAAGGCCATATCGGTGGACTGAGCTGCGGAATGCGAGAATAAGAGGGGATAGCTAGTCTTAATGAAGACTAAACACGGACACTGTCTTACAACAGGTAGGAGGGACAAACTGAAGTCCTCAAGTAACATCATATAGCAATAATCCTACCCGGCAATCCCTTCTCATAACCACTGGCGAGGCGACCACGGTTATGTCGGCACTTGGAAGGTGTGTTTTATCAAGTATCCGGTTCTAGTTGTCATAAGCTCAAGGTACAACTCCAAGTCGTCCTGTTACCGAAGATCACGGCTATCGAATAGATTAACTTCCTGCGGGGTGCACCATCTTACCCAGCACGCTTGATCCCATTTGGCGGACACACTTTCGGGTCATGCCGGCGCGTAAGATCAACACGTCGCAGCCCACCTAGGCACTGAGAGAGGCCAACCGCGGTCTAAACCTAAAAGCGTAGCGAAGTGCAGGCCCGCCATACGAGCACACACCTGCACGTTCGTCTGTGACGGAGGCAGACCTAGCCCATCGGGTGTTCAGTCCAATCCGGCGGCGCGCGCTCGTCGTGACGTCTGAAGTGCCGGTGATACCCGGCGGCGGGATACCCATAACTACTCCAGCGTAGATGGTTAGTGCGTATAAGCTCGTAGCCAACCGGATCAAATACCAAGACCTCGTTAAGCGTGTTAAGTAACATGAGCGCCCGAACGAGGCCAGGCCACCTCTCTCCTAAGCGGTCTCAACCTGCCTGCCGCTCCGCCTCAAAGATCCACTCGGGTGCTCCATCGGCCGACCCGACTTTAGTCTCCACATGTATCATGTATAAGTATATAGTATATACCGTGATCAACTCCGAGTGATCACGGCCCGATAATATGCATGGCGAGACGGACAAGAAAGTAGGGCCACGAGATGAAAGTACTAGCATCCTATACTAAGCATATAGGATTGCGGTAAAGGTAACAACGAAGTTACAAGGGCGGGCTATGCGGCGGTATAGGAGTATCAAAAGCAGTAACATGCTATGCTACTCTAATGCAAGCGGTGTAGATAAGAGTAAGCGATATCTGGTGATCAAGGGGGCTTGCACGGTTGCTCTGGCAAGAGAGAGGTCGTCAACACCGTGGTCGTCGAGCCCAGCAGATGCGGCGTCGGTCTCGTAGTCTACGGAGAGAAGAGGGAAGAAACAATGAATACAAAGTAAGCAGATGCATATCGATGCATGACATGCCAAGCGATGCTAGGCGTGCCCTAACGTGGTAAGAGAAGTCTTGGATGGGGAAAACATCAGGAAGTTTTCCGGTTAGAGACGTCTGTCGACGGATGAGCGGAGAGGAAAGTTTGCTGGAGTTCGATAGGTTAGGGTTGTGTGGTGGAATGAGCGGATTGCGTATCCGGATTAGTCTCGTCGTTACGAGCAACTTTCATGTTGAAATTATTTTAATCGGATTACGGTTAAAATATATGATTTTAAAGATTTTATTAATATTTCATTAATTATTTAATTAATTTCGAAAATGCATTTATGACATCGGCATGATGTCATCTTGGCGTCATCGATCAACAGGGTTGGTGAGTCAACTCTGACGGTGGGTCCGCATGTCATTCACTAATGACTAATTAACCTAATCAGATTTAATTAACATTACTTAATTAAGTTAATTAATGATTAGGGTTAATTAATTCAGAATTAATTAGTTTAATTAATTACTCAATTAATTAATTAATTAATTAGTTAGTTAATTAATTTTATTCATTTTCATTTTGTTTTTATCTGTTTTAATAAAGCGTTCATTTTTGGGGTGGGGCCCCTGTCGATTATTAAAGGCCAATCGGGCATCTTGGTATGGCGATGCCGTTCGGGCTCGATCGAGGCGGTCAGGCGCCGAAAGCCCTGAGGGCAGCCGTGGCGAAGCCTGTGGCGACGTGACCGGCGCCAGCCGAGGCCAGCAGTGGGGGCTCGGTCGAAGGTGGAGGCCCGAATAGGCGCGGAGATCTGGAAGGGCAGGGGTTGATGGTCGACAGAGAAAAGCGCCAGCGGCGTTAGCGTCAACAGCGGCAGGCGTCGTCGGCAGGAGGGTTCGGGAGGCGAGGCCATGCGGTGGCAGAAGCGGTCGGGGCCTCGAGCAGCCAGATCCGTGAGGAAGGAGAGGAGCAGGGAATCGGTATGTGGCATGGCAGGCAGCCAGGACAGCAGCAGAGGCCAGCGTCGTCAGGAGAGAAGAGCAGAAGTCGGTCGTGGCGGAGTGCGTCGTCGTCGTCGGAGGAGGGAGGGAAGGGGTCAGGCGTGCTCAGGCCTGAGAAGCTGGCGGGCTCGGTGGAGGCGGGGATGTCCGTGAGGAAGTGGTCGGAGGAGCCCGTGTGGAGGAGGTGAGGCAGGCTCGGCCATGTGTGATCCTTCAGGCTCAGGGGTGTGGAGGGAGGAGGGGCGCCCGTGATGGCTAGGAGGAGGAGGGAGGTTCGGGGCGCGAGGTGGTGGCGGCGGGGCAGCAGCAGGTGGGGCGCGGCGGTGGCTCGGTCGGGGTTTCGCCGCCCGATCCAGTCGAGGCGAGGAGAGGCGAGGCGGCGTGGGGGGGTTGCGGCTAGGGTTGCAGCTTGGGGTGGGAAGGGGTTATCTTGGCCGGGGCAGCTGGGCGATGGGCGGCCAGAGAAAGGAAGCAGGCGGAGGGGGCAAGTGGGGAGGGTAGGGCTGGCTGGGCGAGGTTTCCCCCTCGGTTTTATTTTGTTTTCTTTTACTATTTTCTTTCTCTGTTTTTAGTTTATTTAAAATGCGAGCATTTTACAAAAATTAGTGCACCCACCAATATTAGGTTAGCTATTTTAGTCAACCCCGAACATTTTAGAATTTGTTTTGAAACTTTTTATCGTTTGTTTTAGTTTTGGTTTTTGTTTTAGAGCGGGTTCGAATCAACGAGAGGTTAATTAACATAACAGGGTGATTCTTGTTGCATAACCATCCGGCGTTACAAATCTCCTCCACTACAAGAAATCTCGTCCGAGATTTAGGAGGTAGAAGGAAAAGTCGGGATATTCATCTGTGAAGCGATCCTCGCGTTCCCGGTGGCTTCATCTTGAGTGATTCGACCCTTTGGACTTTGAGGAACTTGATAAGCCGGCGTGTGCGGCGTTCAGCTTAGTCGAGAATACGGACGGATGCTCTTTATAGGAGAGGTCTGTTGCAATTCGAGCACTTCATGGTCCTTTGCTCGGATTGGGTCCTTGAAGCAGCGTCGGAGTTGGGACACGTGGAACACATCGTGAACACGAAAGGTTCGACGGAAGCTCGGTTGATAGGCCACTTTTCCGCCTTTCGAGAATAGTGAAAGGGCCAATATAGCGAGAGCTAACGCCCTTGATCCGGCGGTGAGCACCCTTCATTGGTTATAGCGAAGATAGGCCTTTCGCCCGGTTGGTAGACCATGTCTTTGTGATAGCGGTCATAATTACTCTTTTGCCTTGTTGACGGTCTTGAGATTCTCGCGAATAATGCGGACTTGTTCTTGACATGTTGGATAATATCCGGACGAAGAGTGGGCGTTCCCGATTTCGACCAGTTCGGAGGGTTCGGCACTTTCGTCCATATAACACTTGAAGGGGCCATCTTGAGACTAAGCTTGATAGCTATTATTATAAGAGAACTCAGCATCTGGGAGATTCCTCCCATTTCTTGCGAATGAGGCGACACAAGCTCGAAGCATGTCTTGAGAATTTGGTTGACACGTTCAACTTGCCCTTGAGGCTGCGGATGAAGCGATCTTGAAAGATAAATGAGTCCCCATAGCTTCTTGAAAACTTGCCCGAATCTTGAAGTGAATAAGCTGCCACGGTCAGGCGATAACGGTGGAATACCGTGAAGTGAAACAATTCTGGACATATAGAGGTTGCAAGCTGGCTAGCGGTGATCGTTTCTTTGACCCGAGAAAATGTGCAACTTTAGAAAGCGGTCAATGGCGACAAGAATAGCATCATTACCTTTCTGCGATTTGGGAAATCCGGTGTGAAGTCCATTTCAACATGGTCCCATTTCCATTCCGGAATAGAGATAGGCTGCGAGTTCGGCGGGCCTTTGATGTTCTGCTTTGATCTGACGGCAAGCGTCACACTCGAAACATAGCGAGCAATGTCACTGCTTCATATTAGACCACGGAATCTCGGCGAATGTCTTGATACATCTTTGTCTGCGGGATGGATACATAGAGGCGTATCATGAGCTTCTTGCATAACCTTCGAGTCATATTCAGATTTTCCTTCTTACGGCACCACTAGGCGGCCTTTGAAGTACAAAGGCGCCATCATCGGCAATAGTGAAGGATGAGGATTTCCTTTCACGATGTCTTGTTTAAGCTTGTAGACTTGAGTCAAATCCTGCATTGTCTTTATGGTGCCCACGAGATCGGGTTCAACACCCGAGGTATAGAGGAACCACAGGGAACAACACGGAGATTCATCTTTGGAACTCCGGAGGAGGGCGAGTGCACCGGAGGAACAATATGGAGGTTCAGCTTTCTGAATTCTTCAACAAGTGGGGCTGAACTTGGTGAACTGAAGGTGGTTCTTGATAAGACTTGCGGCTCAAGGCATCAGCCATTACATTAGCCTTGCAGGCGTATAGGAAATACCCAAATCAAAGTGCTGCAGCGGTCTCCATCCATCTCTGGCAGCGGAGGTTCAGGTCTGGCTGAGTAAGCAGATACTTCAGACTTTGGTGGTCGGTGAAGATCTACATAGCGATTACGAGAAGGTAATGTCGCCCTTGCTTTAGCGCATGAATAATGGCAGCAAGTTCGAGGTCATGAACTGGTAGTTCTCCTCGTGAGGCGCCCTGTCGAGAGGCATAAGCAACTACTGCGCTCTTGCATTAGGACACCGCCTAATCCTTGGCGAGCGTCGCGATAAATGATGAAGTCCTTCTTAGTATCGGGAGGAGCTAGCCTGGGGCGAAGTCAACTTGTCTTTGAGTGCTGGAAACTTTCACGACACTTATCATCCATTGGAACTTGGCGCCTTTATACAGCAGGTTAGTCAAAGGCACGGCAATCTTGGAGAAGTTCTCGGCGAATCGGCGGCAATAGTTTGGCGAGACCGAAAACTTGACTTATGCGTTCTTGGAGGAGTCAATCGAGAATAGCTGAACTCTTTCGGGGTTGGCGCAATACCATCCTTAGAAATGACATGCCCAAGATAGGTTACTGAGGAAGCCGAATTCACACTTGGAGAACTTGGCATAGAGTTGATGCTCTCGTAGCTTTTCGGCACAAGGCGAAGATGTTCAGCATGTTCTTCTTCATTCTTGGAATAGATCGGGATATCATCCGGATAAACCACGACGAACTTGTCGAGGTAATCCATGAATATATAGTTCATCGGTAGAGAAGGTGGCTGGAGCATTGGTTAAGCGAAAGACATGGCGGTGTACTCGTATGAACCATAACGAGTCACAAAGCGGTCTTGGGATATCCTCCTCACGAACACGGATCTGGTGGTAACCCAACCTCAAGTCGAGTTTCGAGAACAGCGAACCAGCCAGTTGATCATAAAGATCATTGATCCGAGGAAGAGGATACTTATTACGAATGGTAGCTTGATTTATAGGGACGGTAGTCTTGGACCAATCGGTTTGTCCCATCCTTCTTCTTGACAAAGAGAAGGTGCTCCCCAAGGAGAGCAACTTGGGCGAATGAAGCCACTTTGAAGAGATTTGTCGATTTCCTCCTTTAGCTCAAGGAGTTCATCGGCGGCATCTTGTAGGGGCGGCAGCTATAGGAGTGGTGCACTGGTTTCAAGTCGATGGCGAATTCGACAGCTCTAGCGAGGGAATCCTGGAAGTTCTTGAGGAAGAGCGTCTTGGAAATGCATAAGCAGCGGGAATGTTTTCAATTCCCTCGAGGTGCGGCGTTCAATGCATTCAATGCATAGAGCCTTGCCTCGGCATCTTGAACAGGCGAGCATTGTAGCTTACGATTTCATCGAGAAGGTGTAGCAGATGGGCGGTCTTAGTGGCGCAAGCGATTGGCGCCATATCGCTTTCAACCAATCCATCCCCAAAATGAGGTCGATGTTAGGCGTCTTGAGGATAATGGGGAGGCATAGAATTCCAGCCCTTGATTTCCACGGGGGCGTCGGCGCCAACCATGGAGGTTTGACATTGTCCCAATGGGGTTTTACCACTACGAAGAGTTCATCTCTTCACATAACGTCGTGCTTGTATGCAAAGTCTTGAGACATGAATGAATCGATGCTCTGAATCGAATAAAACAGATCACGGTCTTGAATTCTGAGTGTACCCATCACGATGTGAGCTGGTCTTGAGCTTCGTTCGGATCAACGTGGTTGGCTGAGCTTGCCCATAAGACTTGCCGGTGTTGTTGCGGTTACAGGTTGTTTCCGGCCAGCTCTTTGGAAGGGCGATTGATTCTGGTTACGGTTGCATTCTCTATGCAGTGCCACGGCTGTCCACTTTGAAGCATAAGCCATTATTGGGAGTGGGAGCAGGAGCTTGGGGTGGTGGAGCTGGAAGCTTGGCTGCTTAGTTGTAAGCGAGACGAGGTGTAGCATAGTTACTGCTTTGAAGCGGTGCATTCGGCTGGTACATCTGTTGGGAATCCATATCTTGCGCCTGCGAGGGCGGGCCGAAGATGAGCCGTGTCGCAGTTCGCTGTTAGAGCTCTGGTATTCCTGCAGACCAGTTTCGACATTGATAGCTTTGTTCACCAAGGTGGCGAAATCAGCAAAAGTCGTGCACTAAGTGCGAGCTTGATGTCGACTTGAAGACCGTCACGGAACTTCTCTGTCTGCGTGCATCGGTTGCAATATCCTCTTGACATAGCGAGACAAGTCCAGGAACTCTGATAAGCTTCAACAGTCTTGTTGCCTTGGGTGAGTTGCGGAACTCACGCTTCTTCGGTCCATGACCCTTGAGGATGAAGCGGGCACGGAAGGCAGCACTGGAAGTCGGCGGTGATGAGTGTTCCAAGCTGGCGAAATCGCGGTGGCTGTCCACCATTGAGCTGCGGGTCCCTTGGGGAAGAAGGAAGCAAAAGTGACATAGCTGGCGGGGCTACATCAGCGAGACTCCATCTCATAGGTGATGTCACGGGCGATCATCGACATCCGATGGCTGAGTTGAGCTGCGGTACTGGCTGGGGTTCGGTATGAAATCCTGCGAGTTGTCCCGTTTGGGTCTTTGGTGCATATTGGGGCGAGGCGAGCCATCATGTTCTCCATGGTGGCGATTCATCTCGAGCTGTTGGATCATACCAGCCATGTACTCGAGGCGGTGGTGGGAAGTTGGCACCACGACCACGACCTGCTGGCCTAACCATCTGCTATTATATAACGGGGGTAGTTCAGCATTTGAGAAATTAAGCAAGAGGCAGAATCATTCATGATGAAACATGCATAATGAAAGTAGCATGATGGGAACTACATAGTAGTTGGCATATCTTACAAAAGGAATCATGCATAGAGTTCGATACATAGAGTCCGATACATAGACTACTACATCATAGGCGGCTGCAGGCTCATGGCGAATACATCAAATACTAACAAGCAAGTCTACATCAGTCCAGCGATGCTGCGGAGGTAGCTGTAGCTGAAAAGCTGATAGTCGGCGGTGGATAGTCCTCCACGTCGGTGACACAGGGGCAGCGGATACTCAGTGCTGAATCCGGCGTCCGGTGGCGAAAAGGGCCAAGTGCGGGAGAGTAGCCTCCCGTCGGCCAACCAACACCCTGGGGCATCACGGTCTGGCGGGGTAGATCGCGAGCAGCGGCTCTCCGGAGCGGACAAAGGGTGCATCAGCGTCGAGCACGGTAGAGTCTTGATGGGTGATGTACAACTCGTGGCGAAGAGCCGGTTAGCTCGATCAGCCCATCGGCATGCGAACAAAGTTACGATGGTGGAAGAGCTCTCTGGTAACGATGGTGTAGGCAGCGGTGTAGTAACCCTCCTCACCAACATCGGAGCGTGATAGCAATGTGCACGAAGGGGAGGTGTCAACTCTCGATACTGCTGCGAAGGCGTGTCGAGCAGCATAAGCGACATCGTGGACTGCCATATCGATAGTCACTCCAACACCATATGCGGTGTGCGGCCGCGATGAGTGGACTCGTACTCCGAGTAGAGGTGGGCGATGGCGCGATCTGCTCCTGGTTATAGTCTGGTACTCCTCATAGGCGGTGTACTCGGGGTGCAGCGATAACCGGATAGGTCATCATCTCGGCTAGCACGCGGTGATCCCGAGCACCAATAGCCGTCGTGTGGCGCTACGACCTGCCTCGTGGGTTCCATCTGAAAACAAAGGCGTTTCAAAGAGTCAAATGGCGGTGTGAAATTGTTCAAATACAATTCCAAAAACAACTAAGGCTATATCCATCTTGGGGTGAATGCGGTCACGGGATCCTAGTGATAGTTAGTAAAATCGTTTAACCGAGTAGAAGAGAGTCGAGTCGAGTAAAGGTCGAGGTAAAAGATCCTAATACCACCCGATGGCGGCGTGGGCCCGTAAGGCACACAGCCAAGTTAGTAAAGTTTTGCAATGTCTAGACTCGACTTGACCAAGGAGTGTGGAAGGGGATTCCTACGAGGCGATCGGCTCGATACCAACTTGGCGCCCTCGATTCAATCGTACACTAATCATGCGCATAAATGTATGCGATCAAGATCAGAGACTCACGGGAAGATATCACAACACAACTCTACAAATAAAATAAGTCATACAAGCATCATAATACAAGCCGGGGGCCTCGAGGGCTCGAATACAAGTGCTCGATCATAGGCGAGTCGTGGAAGCAACAATATCTGAATCTGGACATAAGTTAAACAAGGTGCCATAAGATGGCTAGCACAAAGCTGGGATCTGGATCGAAGAGGAGCAGGCCTCCTGCAGGATCCTCCTAGGTCACTCACAGTGCGTCGTCGGTGGGCTGCTGCGTAGTAGTAAGGCGCCTCCGGAGTAGTAGTCGTCATAGGCGGTGGCGTCGGCTCTGGGCTCCATCGTCTGATTGCAGCAATCGAGTAGAGATAGGGAAAAGGGGAACAAGGCAACCGTGAGTACTCATCAAAAGTACTACTTAAACAAGGAACTACACTACATATGCATGGATATATGTGTAAAGGCCATATCGGTGGGTGAGCTGAGAATGCCGAGAATAAGAGGGGATAGCTAGTCTTAGCGAAGACTAAACACGGACACTGTCTTAGCAGGTAGGAGGGACAAACTGAAGTCCTCAAGTAACATCATATAGCAATAATCCTACCGGCAATCCCTGCTCATAACCACGGCGAGGCGACCACGGTTATATCGGCACTTGGAAGGTGTGTTTTATCAAGTATCCGGTTCTAGTTGTCATAAGCTCAGGTACAACTCCAAGTCGTCCTGTTACCAAAGATCACGGCTATCGAATAGATTAACTTCCTGCGAGGTGCACCATCTTACCCAGCCACGCTTGATCCCATTTGGCGGACACACTTTCTGGGTCATGCCGACGCGTAAGATCAACACGTCGCAGCCCCACCTAAACTGTGAGAGGCCAACACGCGGTCTAAACCTAAGCGGCAGCAGTGCAGGCCCCATCGCCTGAGCACACCTGCGTTGCGTCTGTGGCGGAAGCAGACCTAGCCCATCGAGCGTTCGGTCCAATCCGTAGCGCGCCGCTCCGTCGTGGCGTCTGAAGTGCCGGTGATACCACGGCGGGATACCCATAACTACTCCAGCGTAGATGGTTAGTGCGTATAAGCTTCGTAGCCAACGGATCAAATACCAAGACCTCGTTAAGCGTGTTAAGTAACATGAGAGCGCGAGCGAGGCGAGCCCACCTCTCTCTAAGCGGTCTCAACCTGCCTGCCGCTCGCCTCAAAGATCCACTCGCGGGTGCTCCATCGGCCGACCGACTTTAGTCTCACATGTATCATGTATAAGTATATAGTATATACCGTGATCAACTCCAGTGATCACGGCCGATAATATATACAGCGACGGACAAGAAAGTAGGGCCACGGATGAAAGTACTAGCATCCTATACTAAGCATATAGGATTGCGGGTAAGGTAACAACGAAGTTACAAGGGCGGGCTATGCAGCGATATAGGAGTAAAAGCAGTAACATGCTATGCTACTCTAATGCAAGCAGTGTAGATAAGAGTAAGCGATATCTGGTGATCAAGGGGGCTTGCTGGTTGCTCTGGCAAGAGAGAGGTAAATCAACACCGTGGTGGCGGCCCATTGTTGTCGGTCTCGTAGTCTACGGAGAAGAGGGGAAGAAACAATGAATACAAAGTAAACAGATGCATATCGATGCATGACATGCCAAGCGATGCTAAGGCGTGCCCTAACGTGGTATGAGAAGTCTTGGTTAGGGAAAACATCAGGAAGTTTTCCGGTTAGAACGTCTGTCGACAGATGAAGCCGGAGAGGAAAGTTTGCAGTTCGATAGGTTAGGGGTGTGTGGTGGGCGAGCGGATTGCGTATCGGATTCGTCTCGTCGTTACGAGCAACTTTCATGTTGAAATTATTTTAATCGGATTACGGTTAAAAGATATGATTTTAAAGATTATATTTAATTAATTATTTAATTAATTTCGAAAATGCATTTATGACATCGACATGATATCATCTTGGCGTCATCGATCAACGAGGTTGGTGAGTCAACCTGACAGTGGGTCCGCATGTCATTCACTAATGACTAATTAACCTAATCAGATTTAATTAACATTACTTAATTAAGTTAATTAATGATTAGGGTTAATTAATTCAGAATTAATTAGTTTAATTAATTACTCAATTAATTAATTAATTAATTAGTTAGTTAATTAATTTTTATTCATTTTCATTTTGTTTTATCTGTTTTAATTTAAAAGCGTTCATTTTTGAAGTGGGGCCCCTGTCGATTAACCCAAGGCCAATCGGGCATCTTGGGTAGCGGGCGATGCCCGTTGGGCTCGATCGAGGGTCAGGCGCCCGAGGCCAGAGTGCTTGGCGGCCCGAGCCTGGCGCGACCTGGCCGGCGGCCAGCAGGGAAAGGCGGCGGAGAGGTGGGAGGCTCGGTCGAAGGTGGCAGCGCGGAGATCTTGGAAGGGCAGGGGTTCGGTGGTCGACAGAAAAGCGCCCGGCGTTGGCGTCCATGGCAGGCGTCGTCGTGGAGGAGTTCGGGAGGCGAGGCCATGCGGTGGCAGGCGATCCGGGGCCTCGAGCAGCCAGATCCAGCGGAGGAAGGAGAGAGCAGGGGGGAATCGGCCTGTGCACCAGGCGGCCAGGCAGCAACAGGGCAGCGGCAGAGACCTGGCGTCGTCGGAGGAGAGAGAGGAGCAGAAGTCGGTCTGTGGCCATGTGGCAGGCCGTCGTCAGCAGAGGAGGAGAGCAGGGGTGGGCGTGCTCACCGGCGCCAGTGAGTCGTGGCCAGGCTCGGTGGGGCAGGATATCCGTGAGAAGAAGTGTCGGAGGAGCCGGCGCCGGCGGAGAGCGAGGCAGCTCGGCCATGTGTGATCTTCGGGCTCGAGAGGTGACGGAGGAAGGAGGGCGCCCAGTGGTGAGGAGGAGGGGGGGTTGAGGGGCGGTGGGGGGCGGGGGCAGCCCGGCAGTGGTGGCAATGGGGGTGGCTCGGTCGGGGTTTCGCCGCCCGATCCAGTCAGGAGGAGAGGCGAGGCGTGGGGGAAGGGTTTGCGGCTAGGGTTGCTTGAGGTGGGGAGGGGTTATCGGCGGGGCAGCTGGGCCGATGGGCGGCCCGAGGGGAAAGGAGCGGGCGGAGGGGGCAAGTGGGGAGGGAGGGCTGGTGGGCGAAGGTTTCCCCTCGGTTTTATTTTGTTTTCTTTTATTATTTTCTTTCTCTGTTTTAGTTTATTTAAAATGCGAGCATTTTATAAAAATTAGTGCACCCACCAATATTAGGTTAGCTATTTTAGTCAACCCCGAACATTTTAAATTTGTTTTCCAAACTTTTTATCGTTTGTTTTAGTTTTGGTTTTGTTTTAGAGCGGGTTCGAATCGAGAGGTTAATTAACATAACGGGGTGATTCTTGTTGCATAACCATCAGGCGTTACAGAAATCCAAGGCAAAAGCGAAGAATAAAATTAAAATTTCTTCCTTTTCCGGAGGATTGCGGTCTTCTTAATCGTCTATTCGGCACAAGAAAAAGGCTTTTCTTGTGCGATTCTTCTTAATATCAAAATAAGAATCCTTTTTCTTCCTAATTCGTCAAAGATTACTATTTCTTCTTTATTGAGATTACATCTCTTGGACCTCTTTTCTTTTTGCTTAGGTTTAGCGAGGTAGTGGACAAGCAGAGGGAAGAAAATATGGCGGGGAAAAATTTCTTGTGATTGTGAGCAAATTGCTTGGCTTGTTTAATTAAGTTCAACTTCAAATTTACAGAAATTTTGCAAAAAAAAGTAAACTCTTCCATTGAAGGTTTTTTTATTTTAGGCTAGTTGAATAGTTTTGATTAAGGTTTTATTAGTTTATTACTCGAAACTAAATCAAGGTTTTCGGGATACTTCCTTCGTGGAATAAGATATTGAATCCTCCGATGATCTCTTTTTCTTGTTGCTTCATAAGAGTGAATCGAATAGATTCAATTCGCGTTATAAGAGTAAAAATTCATGGGTCCTTTCGCTCTAATCGGAATAAAGGGGGTAAGGACCGCTAAGCTCTACTTTTCATGTTTACAATCTGGTCCCTCCGATTACTATTACTATAGAGATGAACCCAATCCAGAATATGAACCATAAAAGAAAACACCTACTAAACCAATCACAGCAATACCAGCTCTGATACCTATCAGCCAAGAGGAATTCTTCCGATGGTATCGACCATTTCCCTACTTTCCTCCACATTTTATCAATTGGTCATGCTAGAACAAAACAGTCATGGGTAGTTATAAGGATGGTATCCTTCCAAATGGGATAAGAGAATTCTTATTAGTCTCTTTCTTTCTCATAATTGAAGAAGTAATTGGAAAATAAAACAGCAAGTACAAAAATGAGTAATAAACCCGGTATAGTAGTGCGATTCAATTCAACATTTTGTTCATTCGGGTTTGATTGTGTCATAGTTATATAGTTGGAATTTGTTTTATCGTTGGATGAACTGCATTGCTGATATTGATCCCAAGAAAAAACAGTGAGGTACACCTAGTCTAGTGAATAGCCAGCCATCGCCTTTGTAAAAATAGGATAGAGTTCGATCTATGGTCATTGAGGGCCTCCTAAAAGGATCTACTAAATTCATCGAGTTGTTCTAAAGAATCAAAATGGTGGGTTATTAGCGAATTCCTTGTCGACTTTCCGTGAAATACTCGTTGGCCTAGGACTTCCAAACCGTCATAAGCTAAACCCGTCTTGACAAATAACCAACCCGCAATGAATAGGAAGGTATAGTAATGCTATGAATAACCGATATCGAATCTGGTAATAATATCAACAAAGAACGTTCTCCGTGCTTCGGACATCTGAACTCCCAAAATTTTGTACATTCAAAAAGGAATTGATTCCGTAAAAGATGGGATCGACCAGTAAATAGAAAATTCTGATGTTTCATCCTTGTGAGATTGTCAATTTTGTACCAAAGGTGTATTTGAGTATACGAATTAGTATAGCTATCCTTCCTATGGCACGACAATCTGGTTTTGCTTGGTTCAAAACATAATTACTTTTTATTTTATTTTTTGTCTATAGGTAAGCTATATGTTATTCAAGGCATTAATAGAAAACCCCATTTTTGTAGGTTCTACTTACTTTTCATTGGCTTGAATAATAGAGTAATTGGAATAGCAGCCAAAATCTTGGGAAAATCTAAGTTAATGATCAATAGGTTTGGATAAAAATTTAGGAAGGATATTCTCATCTTGACACAATACAAGGACAAGTATATGTGAAATCTATCCTTTCATAATTCGTAATTCATCCTTGTATTGTTTGTTGGATTAGGTCTAACTTTCTTGACCAAGCTATGGCGGAACTTTCGAGATGAAATAGGAAAGGCAGAAGATAGAATAGAACTTAAAGGATAATTGAAGTGACTCGTCTTGAATCTACTTTGGTTGGAGTTGAAAAGGAATAAAAATAAAGTAAATTCAAGGAAGAGCTTTCTTTTTTTAACAGCCCCTTAGCGGGTCATTGGAATCTTTTGTTCTCCTCTTATTCCATATGGAATACAATCAGTTAAAATAAGAAGGAATAGGGAATATTCGATCGTTCACTCCAAAAGAAGAGGTCCTATTGAAAAAGAAATTATCCAAAATAGAAAGAAGTTTTTTTTTTCAAATTCAATTGTTTATTTATCTCTTATTCAAAAATTTCCCTGAAAATTGAATGAAAAAATGAAATTCAATGGGGTTAGATGATCTAGTTCTTAATATTATTACTTTACTCAATTGACAAATTCCACAACAAATCTCTTGATTGAATTAGGGACTCATGTATCATCCCATGAATCCACTTTCTTTTACATACATCTTACTCTATCTTGTTTTTAGTATTATCTAAAATAACGATGAATTATGAATTTTCCATAACTTAGGTAAATGCTTTACCAACATATGTAGTGTAGTAAAAAAAATGGCATAATAAAATATTATGGCTTTATGCTTAATCCGTGTATAGGTAAACTTTAGGTCCGAACAGCATTATTATCAAACAAAGATCCCTTTATGTACATATCTCTATAGGGAATCATGCTTTAATTTTTCAAAGTATTAAATGAAATATCTTGAATAAAAAGGAAATTTGCTCGATATAAGTATAACACGACTATCTTGGCCTACCCAAGTGAAATTACGATAAAAGAAAAGCATGGATATGGGAGAGGTGGATAACTAGATTGGCATGTACTTAAAAAGGGACTTACTTTATTTTAGAATTCCACAATGAAATACTGAATTTTCTAGCAATTATACTACTCCGATCCGAAATAAAAAAGAACCCTCAAATTATTTTGAGAAATTAAAGTAAGCACGCTATTCTAAATCGAAGTAAAGTCAAACTTTCTAGTATATTATATTACGGCTTTATTGCATTCATAGAAAGGAGATAAAATGAGAAATCTTTGCCATCAATCTGATTAGAATATCATAACATAAAGTATAAGTGGCAGAATTTTTTTTAGGAATGTTTTATCAATTCATTTTCATTTCATTTGTACCCACAGCAAACTCGAACTTTAGTCCAAATGGTCTCTATTCATATGTATGAAATACATATATGAAATCGTATGTGGAGTTCCTAAATTTCATGTGATTCGATAAGCAGAATATAGATTCCATGATTGCTAGATCGATCGGAGGGATTGATGAAGAGTGAGCTGATAATGGTATTTTCTTTGATAAACAGGAAACTTAAGATTAAGATGCTCGGAATGGAAGCGAGGAATGTCCACAATACCGGATTTAGTCAGATCAATTCGAGGGTTTTGTAGGTTCATTAATCAAGCCTTGGCGGAAGAACTTGACAAGTTTCCAACAATTAAAGATCCGGATCACGAAATTGCATTTCAATTATTTGCGAAAGGATATCAATTGCTAGAACCCTCGATAAAAGAAAGAGATGTTGTGTATGAATCACTCACCTATTCTTCGAATTATATGTATCTGCGAGATTAATTTTTGGTTTCGATGTGCAAAAGCAAACCATTTCTATCGGAAACATTCCTATAATGAATTCCTTAGAACCTTTATTATAAATGGAATATACGAATTGTGATCAATCAAATATTGCTAAGTCTGGTATTTACTACAGCTGGAATTAGATCATAAGGAATTTCTATCTACTTGGCACTATAATATCAGATTGGGGGAGATCGGAATTAGCAATTGATAAAAAAGAAAGGATATGGGCTCGGCGTGGTAGAAAACAAAAGATATCTATTCTAGTTCTATCATCAGCTATGGGTTCGAATCTAAGAGAAATTCTAGATAATGTTTCCTACCACTGAAATTTTCTTGTCTTTCCGAATGCTAAGGAGAAGAAGAGGATTGAGTCAAAAGAAAAAGCTATTTTGGAGTTTTATCAACAATTTGCTTGTGTAGGTGGGGACCTGGTATTTTCGGAGTCCTTATGCGAGGAATTACAAAAGAAATTTTTTCAACAAAAATGTGAATTAGGAAGGATTGGTCGACGAAATATGAATGGAGACTTAATCTTGATATACCTCGAACAATACATTCTTGTTATCACGAGATGTATTGGCATAGCGGATCATTTGATTGGAATGAAATTTGGAGCAGGTATACTTGGCGATGACGATATGAATCACTTGAAAAATAAGCGTATTAGTTGGGTTGCGGATCTGTTACAAGATCAATTCGGATTGGCTCTTGATGCGTTTACAACATGCAGTTCAAAAACTATTAAGTAGAGTATTCATCGTCAACGAAACCGACTCCCCAAACTTTGGTAACTCAACTTCAACTTCAATTTTATTAATAACTACTTATGAGACCTTTTTGGCACATAACCGTTATCTCAAGTTTTGATCAAGCGAATCCATTGACACAAACTGTTCATGGGCGAAAAGTGAGTTGTTTAGGTCTGGAGGGTTGTGAGGGAGAACCGAAGTTTTAGACGCGATATTCATCCGAGTCACTATGGGCGTGTTGTCCAATTGACACGTCTGAAGGAATCAATGTTGGACTTCTTGGATCCTTAGCAATTCATGCGAAATTGATCACTTGTGGGGATCCATAAAGAGTCCGTTTTATGAAATATCTGCTGAGAAAGCAAAGAAAAAAAAAGAGGCAATTGGTTTATCTATCACCAAATAGAGATGAATATTATATGATAGCAGCAGGAAATTCTTTGTCCTTGAATCAAGGTATTCAGGAAGAACAGGTTGTTCGGCTAGATACCGTCAAGAATTCTTGACTATTGCATGGGAACAGATTCATGTTAGAAGTATTTTCCTTTCAATATTTTCTATTGGGGTTCTCTCATTCCTTTTATTGAGCACAATGATGCGAATCGGGCTTTAATGAGTTCTAATATGCAGCGCCAAGCAGTTCCGCTTTCTCGGTCCGAGAAATGCATTGTTGGAACTGGATTGGAGCATAAACAGCTCTAGATTCGAGGTTTCCATTATAGCGAGCGAGGAAAGATCATTTCTCTTGATAGTCATAAGATACTTTTATCAAGTAGTGGGAAGACTATAAGTATTCCTTTAGTTAACCACCGTCGCTCTAACAAAAATACTTGTATGCACCAAAACCCGGGTTCATGGGGTAAATCCATTAAAAAGGACAAATTTTAGCGAAGGGCTGCTACGAGTTGAGGCGAACTTGCTTTAGGAAAAAACGTATTAGTAGCTTATATGCCATGGGAAGGTTACAATTTTGAAGGCGCAGTACTAATTAGCGAGCGTTTGGTATATGAAGATATTTATACCTCTTTTCACATCGGAAATATGAAATTGAGACGGATCGACAAGCGAGCTCCGCTGAAAAAATCACTAAAGAAATACCACATCTAGAAGAACATTTACTCCATAATTTGGACAGAAATGGGTTGTTAGGTTGGGATCTGGGTAGAAACTGGTGATATTTTAGTAGGTAAATTAACGCCTCGGATAGCGGCGAATCATCTTATATCGCGGAAGCTGGATTATTCTGGGCCATATTTGGCCTTGAGGTTTCCACTTCAAAAACTTCTCTGAAATTACCTATAGGTGGAAGAGGCGCGTTATCGATGTGAAATGGATCCAAAGGACCGCTCGACATAATGGTTCGTGTATATATTTCTGAAGCGTGAAATCAAAGTTGGGGATAAAGTAGCGGAAGACATGGGAATAAAGGGATCATTTCCAAAAATTTTGCCTAGGCAAGATATGCCCTATTTGCAAGATGGAACACCCGTTGATATGGTCTTCAATCCTTAGGGTACCCTCCCGAATGAATGTGGGACAAATATTTGAAAGCTTCGCTTTCGGATTAGCGGGGATCTGCTAAAGAAACATTATAGAATAGCACCCTTTGATGAGAGATATGAGAAAGAGGCTTCAAGAAAACTTGTGTTTTCAGAATTATATAAACCGATAAAAGAAACAAAAAATCCATGGGTATTTGAACCAGTACGGGAAAAAGCAGAATATTTGATGGAAGAACAGTGACCCTTTGAGCAACCTGTTCTAATAGGAATCCTATATCTTAAAATTAATTCATCAAGTTGATGAGAAAATTCATGGGCGTTCTCTGGGCCCTACTCACTTGTTACACAACAACCCGTTAGAGGAAGAGCCAAGCAAGGGGACAACAGTAGGAGAAATGGAAGTTTGGGCTTTAGAAGGATTTGGTGTTGCTCATATTTTACAAGAGATACTTACTTATAAATCTGACCATCTTATAGCTCGCCAAGAAATACTTAATGCTACGATGCGGGGAAAAAGAATACCTAATCATGAGGATCCTCGAGAATCTTTTGAGTGCTCGTTAAAGAACTACGATCTTTGGCTCTAGAACTGAATCATTTCCTTGTATCTGAAAAGAACTTCCGGGTTAATAGGGAGGAAGTTTGATGGAATAAATATAAATTCTTTTCTTATTTCTATTTTATGATTGACCAATATAAACATCAACAACTTCAAATTGGACTCGTTTCCCCTCAACAAATAAAGGCTTGGGCTAACAAAAACCTACCTAATGGAGAAGTCGTTGGCGAAGTCACAAGGCCCTCTACTTTTCATTATAAAACCGATAAACCAGAAAAAGATGGATTGTTTTGCGAAGAATCTTTGGACCCATAAAAGCGGGATTTGCGCTTGGAAATTCTCGGCGGCGGGCTGAAAGCGAGGCGAAAGATTTTGCCAAAAATGCGGGGTAGAATTTGTGGATTCTCGGATCTGAAGATATCAAATGGGATACATCAAACTCGCATGTCCATGACTCATGTGTGGTATTTGAAAGGTCTTCCTAGTTATATCGCGAATCTTTTAGATAAACCTCTTAAGAAGTTGGAGGGCCTAGTATACGGCGATTTCTCTTTTGCTAGGCCCAGCACTAAAAAACCCACTTTTTTACGATTACGAGGTTTATTCGAAGAGAAATTGCATCCTGTAACCACAGCATTTCTCCTTTTTTCTACCAGGCTTTGCAACATTTGAAATCGGGAAATTGCGGCGAGGCGGTGCTATTAGAGAACAATTAGCAGATTTGGATTTGCGAATTATTATAGAAATTCTTTGGTGAATGGAAGGAATTAGAAGGCGAGGGGTATAGTGGAGATGAGTGGGAAGATAGAAAAAGAAGAATAAGAAAAGTTTTTTGATTAGGCGCATGCAATTGGCGAAACATTTTATTCAAACAAATGTAGAACCTGAATGGATGGTTTTGTGCTTATTACGGTTCTTCCTCGAATTGAGACCTATTGTTTATAGATGCGGAGATAAAATAGTGACTTAGACATTATTGAACTTTATAAGAGAGTTATCCGTCGGAACAACAATCTTGCCTATCTATTAAAAAGAAGTGAATTAAGCGCTTGACAGATTTAGTAATGTGCCAGGAAAAATTGGTACAAGAAGCGTGGATACACTTCTTGATAGTGGGTCCATGAGCAACCGGCAGGATGGTCACAATAAAGTATACAAATCACTTTCAGATGTAATTGAAGGTAAAGAGGGAAGGTTTCACGAGACTCTGCTTGGGAAGCGAATTCGATTACTCGAGGCGTTCTGTCATTGTTGTGGGTCCTTCGCTTTCATTACATCAATGTGGATTACCTCTAGAGATAGCAATAAAGCTTTTTCAGCTATTTGTAATTAGCGATTTAATCACGAAGCAGCGCCACTTCTAATGTAAGGATTGCTAAAAGGAAAATTTGGGAAAAAGAACCCATTGTATGGGAAATACTTCAAGAAGTTATCTTGGGGACATCTGTCTTTGTTAAATAGAGCACCTACCTGCATAGATTAGGCATACAGGCCTTTCAACCCACTTTAGTAGAGGCGTACTATTTCTTTACACCCATTAGTGTGTAAGGGTTTCAATCACGGACTTTGATGGAGATCAAATGGCTGTTCATCTACCTTTATCCTTGGAAGCTCGGTGAAGCCCGTTTACTTATGTTTTCTCATATGAATCTCTTATCTCCGCTATTGGGGATCCTATTTGCGTACCAACCCAAGACATGCTTATCGGGATTTATGTATTAACGATTGGAAAGCGTCGAGGTATTTGTGCAAATAGATATAATAGTTGCAGAAACTACCCAAATCTAAAAGTAAATTACAATAATAATAATAATTCTAAATATAGGAAGATAAAGAACCCCATTTTCTAGTTCTTATGATGCCTTTGGAGCTTATAGACAAAAACTAATCAGTTTAGATAGTCCCTTGTGGCTCGATGGAACTGGATCAGCAGCGTCATTGGGTCGAGAAGTTCGATTGAAGTTCAATATGAATCTTTGGGGACTTATCATGAGATTTATGCCCACTATCTAATAATGGGAAATAGAAAAAAAGAAATTAGATTCGATATACATTGAACCACTCTTGGTCATATTTCTTTTTATAGAAATAGAGGAAGCCATACAAGGATTTAGTCGGGCCTATTCATACACTACCTAAACAAGAAAGTTAGATTGGCGATGCCCTCCCTTTAGGGGCATTCCGATTTCCTAATATCATCATTATTTGCCTTGAATCCAGTTGAGATTGAGGCAATTAAGTTAATTAAATTTTCGAATCAATGACTCGGGCCCATTGTGAATCCTACTCAGCAATTGTCGAATCCTACTCAGCGAAAAGGGGTACTTATGTATGGCGGAGCAGGCCAATCTGGTCTTTCATAATAAAGAGATAAGCAGGAACTGGTATGAAACGACTTATTAGCAGATTAATAGATCATTTTGGAATGGGATATACATCCCATATCTTTGGATCAACTAAAGACTACGGGCTTCCATCAAGCCACTACTACATCGATTTCGTTAGGAATCGAGGATCTTTAACAATACCCTCTAAGGGATGGTTAGTCAAGGCAGCGGAACAACGAGTTTTCTTTTGGAGAAACACTATTATTATGGGGCTGTACAGCGGTAGAAAAATTCACGTAATCTGTTGAGATATGGTATGCGACAAGTGAATATTTGAAACAAGAAATGAATTCAAATTTTGGATAACGTATCCTTCTAATCCAGTCTATCTAATGTCTTTTAGGAGCGGAGAAATGCATCTCAAGTACACCAATTAGTAGGTATGAGAGGATTAATGTCGGACCCTCAAGGACAAATGATTGATTTACCTATTCAAAGCAATTTCTGCGAGGACTTTCTTTGACAGAATATATAATTTCCTGCTATGGAGCCCAAAGGGGTTGTAGATCTTCTTTGTCTTGAATAGCGGATCTTGGATATCTTACCGTAGACTTGTTGAAGTAGTTCAACATATTATTGTGCGTAGAAGAGATTGTGGTACTATCAGAGGTATTTCTGTAAGTCCTCAAAATGGGATGACGGAAAAACTTTTGTCCAAACACTAATTGGTCGTGTATTAGCAGACGATATATATATCGGTTCACGATGCATTGCCTTGTGAAATCAAGATATTGGAATTGGATTAGTCAATCGATTCATAACGCCTTTCGAGCACAACCATTTGAGCACAACCAATATATATTAGAACCCCTTTACTTGCGAAGCACTTCTTGGATCTTTCAATTATGCTATGGCGAGTCCTACTCATAGTGATCTGGTCGAATTGGGAGAAGCCGTAGGTATTATTGCAGGTCAATCAATTGGGGGCAGGGGACTCAACTAACATTAAGAACTTTTCATCTTGGCGGAGTATTCACGAGAGTCTTGCCGACCTTATACGATCCTTGAATGGAAAAATAAAATTCAATGAGAATTTGGTTCACCCCATACGTACCCGTCATGGGCAGCCTGCTTTTCTATGTTATATAGACTTGCATGTAACTATTCAGAGTCAAGATATTCTATATAGTGTGAATATTCCCTCAAAAAGCTTGATTCTAGTGCAAAATGATCAATATGTAAAATCCGAACAAGTAATTGCGGAGATTCGTGCCGGAACGTCCACTTTACATTTTAAAGAAAGGGTACAAAAGCATATTTATTCTGAATCAGGGAATGAAATGCCTTTGATCTTGATGTTTACCATGCGCCCGAATATCAATATGGTAATCTTAGCGATTACCAAAACAAGCCATTTATGGATATTGTCGATGTAGTATGTGCAGATCCGATTATAGCGTCTTTTTCACTCCACAAGGATCAAGATCAAATGAATACTTATGGTAAAAAAGATAGGGAAATTCTTGATTATTCAACGTCGGATCGAATCATGTCCAATGGCCATTGGAATTTTATCTATCCTTCTATTTTTCAAGATAATTCAGATTTGTCGTGAAGCGAAGAAATAGGTTAAATCATTCCATTACAATATCATCAAGAACAAGAGAAAGAACTAATATCCTGTTTTGGGATTTGATTGAAATCCCCTTATGGGTGTTTCGTAGAAATACTATTTTTGCTTATTTTGGCGATCCCGATCTGAGAAAAGATAAAAAGGGTTAGGAATTGTTAAATTTAGATATAGGACCCTAGAAGAAGAATATAGGACTCGGCGGAAGACTCGGAAGAGGAATATGAGACCCTAGAAGGCGAATACGAGGACCGGAGGACGAATATGAATATGAAACCCTAGAAGAATCTAAATATGGAATCCTAGAAGGCGAATCTGAATATGAAACCCTAGAAGGCGAATATGGGAGCCCAGGAAAGCGAATATGGGAACCCGGAGAGCGAATATAGGACTTTAGAGAAAGACTCGGAAGAGGAATATGGGAGCTCGGAGAGCAAATATAGGACCAAGAGGGCGAATATGGAACTCTAGAGGAAGACTCGAGAAGGCGAATATGGCAGCCCAGGGAAGCTTGAGGAGGAAAAATATGGTACTTTAGAGGAAGACTAGGAAGAAGATTAGGAGGGCGAATCGAGAGCCAGGAGGAAGATTCCATCTTAAAAAAAGAGGGTTTGATTGAGCATCGAGGAACAAAAGAATTTAGTCTAAAATACCAAAAGAAGTAGATCGGTTTTTCATTCTTCAAGAACTTCATATCTTGCGAGATCTTCATCCCTAAAGATACTTGACAATAGTATTATTGGAGTGGATACACAACTCACAAAAATACAAGAAATCGACTAAGCGGACTGGTCAAGTGAAGAAAAAAAAAAGCCATCTGGAACTCAAAATATTTTCGGAGATATTCATTTTCTGAAGAGGCGGATAAGATATTAGGTGGCTGTTTGATACATGAGGAAAGACAAAAAAAGATTCTAAGGAATCAAAAAAGGAAAAATTGGGTCTATGTTCAACGGAAAAAAATTCTCAAGAGCAAGGAAAAGTATTTTGTTTCCGTTAAGCCTATAGTGGCATATGAAATGGGCGAAGGAAGAAATTTAGCAACACTTTTCCCTTGAGGATCTCTTGCAAGAAGAAAATAATCTCCAAATTCGAGTTGTCAATTTTATTTTTCATGAAAATAGCAAGTTAACTCAAAAAATTTATCACACAAATAGTCAATTTGTTAGAACTTGCTTAGTAGTGAATTGGGAACAAGAAGAAAAAGAAAAGGCTGGTGCTTCCCTTGTTGAGGTAAGAGCAAATGATCTTATTCGTGATTTCCTAAAATTGAGTTAGTCAAGTCCACTATTTACGTATACGAAAAAGGTATGGTAGGACAAGTGCAGGACCGATTCCCCATAATAGGTTAGATCGCGCCAATATCAATTCTTTTTATTCCAAGGCGAAGATTGAATCACTTAGCCAACATCCGAAGCTATTGGCACTTTGTTGAATCGAAATAAAGAATACCACTCTTTGATGATTTTGTCGGCATCCAACTGTTCTCGAATTGGTTTATTCAAAATTCAAAACATCCCAATGCGATAAAAGAATGGAATCCTAGAATTCCTATTAGAAATTTTTGGGCCCTTAGGCGCTATTGTAGCTAGTATATCGCATTTTCTTCATCTTACTATTTACTAACATAATAAAATCCTGTTAAAAAATATTTGTTAGTTGACAATTTAAAACAAACCTTCCAAGTACTTCAAGAACTTAAATACTCTTTAATAGATGAAAATAAAGGATTTCTAATTTCGATAGTAACATAATGTTGGATCCATTCCTTTTGAATTGTCACTTTGTCCATCATGATTCTTGGGAAGAGACATTGGCAATAATTCACCTTGGACAATTTATTTGTGAAAATGTATGTCTATTTAAATCGCACATAAAAAATCTGGTCAAATTTTCATTGTAAATATGAATTCCTTTGTTATAAGAGCAGCTAAACCTTATTTGGCCACTACAGGAGCAAGCTGTTAATGGTCATTATGGAGAAATCCTTTACAAGGGAGATAGGTTAATTCACGTTTATATATGAAAAATCGAGATCTAGTGACATAGCATAAGGTCTTCCAAAAGTGGAACAAATCTTTGAAGCGCGTTCAATTGATTCATTATCCCGAATCTCGAAAGGAGAATTGAGGATTGGAATGGCGTATACCAAGAATTCTTGGGGTCCCTTGGGATTCTTGATTGGAGCTGAGCTAACCATAGCCCAAAGTCGTATCTCTTTGGTTAATAAAATCCAAAGGTTTATCGATCCCAAAGGTGCAGATCCATAATAGACATATAGAGATTATTATCGTAAGTAACATCAAAAGTCGGGTTTCGAAGATGGAATGTCTAATGTTTTTTCGCTTTGAGGAATTAATCGGACTATTGCGGCGGAGCAAGCGGGACGAGCTTTGGATGAATCGATCTATTATCGGGCAATCTTATTGGGAATAACAAGGGCTTCCCTGAATACCCAAAGTTTCATATCTGAAGCAAGTTTTCAAGAAACTGCTCGAGTTTTAGCAAAAGCTGCCCTCTGAGTCGCATTGATTGGTTGAAAGGCTTGAAAAGCGTAGTTCAGGGATTATACTGTTGGTACGGATTCCAAAAATTTGTGCATCGTTCCCCACAAGACAAGAACCTTTATTTGAAAAAAAAAATCTATTAGCGTCGGAAATGAGAGATTTTTGTTTCTCCATACAAATTAGTTTCTTGATTCTGATGTAACAAACAATTTTATGAGACATAAGAACCCCATTTAACATTTAACCCTATATCATTTAAGGATACATAAAAATTATTTTTACTTTACTAGAATTTTGAACTTAGAACACTAACGAGTCAAATTTTAGATTTTTAAGATTTTTATTTTAATAAGTAAAACAAGTCAGTTAATTCATTAAGGTGGTTATGTTTATACCATGTATCAATGGCCAACTCTTATCTTAGTACAAGGTTCTCTCGGAACAATTTTATTTATTTCAAGCTATTTGGGATCTTTCTTAATCTTCAAAAAGAACTAAATTCCGTAATGGAATGGTAGGATTAAAAAAGGAAGTGTGGAAAAATGACAAGAAGATATTGGAACATTAATTTGAAAGAGATGATAGAAGCGAGGAGTTCATTTTGGTCATGGTATTAAGAAATGGAATCCTAAAATGGCCCCTTACATTTAAATAAGCGTAAAGGTACTCATATTATAAATCTCGCTAGAGCGGCTCGTTTTTATCGGAAGCTTGTGATTTAGTTTTGATGCAGCAAGTCGAGGGAAAAAGTTTCTTAATTGTTGGTACCAAAAGAGCAACAGATTTAGTAGCATCGGCTGCAATAAGGGCTCGTTGTCATTATGTTAATAAAAAGTGGTTCGGTGGTATGTTAGCGAATTGGTGGAATTCTGAAAACTAGACTTTCTCAATTTAGAGACTTAAGAGCAGAAGAAAAATGGGAAAATTCCACCATCTCCCAAAAGAGATGTGGCAATCTTGAAGAAAATTATCTACCTTGCAAAGGTATCTCGTGAGGATCAAATATATGGCGAGATTGCGAGACATTGTGATCGTCCTTGATCAGCAAAAAGAGTATATAGCTCTTGAGAATGTGCCATTTGGGGATTCCTACTATTTCTTTAGTCGATACAAATTGTGACCCGGATCTCATGAATATATCGATTCCGATAGCGATGACACTCGACTTCAATTCGATTTGTGAGGACCGTTCTCTCTATATAAGAAATCGTTGATTAAGAATATATAGTGAATTCTTGGGCAAGCTGCGTAAATTTATGGAATCACTTACTTTACTATATCTTTTTTGCATAGAATTTTTTGCATAGAAAAAGAAGGGAATATTGATATATATTAGAGGTATTGATATATATTATGATCGATGTGCTTTCTTGGTATCCTAAATATAAGATTAATACTTCAAGTTGCTGAGTTGAGAAAGAGATGGTTGAATCAAAGAATTCCTTTTTGAAGTTCAATTTTATCGAGAGGACAATATGAATATTATACCTTGTTCCATTAAAACACTCAAGGGGTTATCGATATATCGGGTGTAGAAGTAGGCCAACACTTCTATTGGCAAATAGGAGGTTTCAAATTCATGCCCAAGTACTCATCACTTCTTGGGTCGTAATTACTATCTTGCTAGGTTCGGTTGTCATAGCTGTTGGAATCCACAAACCATCCCGACCGGCGGTCAGAATTTTTGAATATGTCCTTGAGTTTATTGAGACTTGAGCAAAACTCAGATTGGAGAAGAATATGGTCCCTGGGTTCCCTTTATTGGAACTATGTTCCTTTTATTTTTGTTTGAATTGGTCGGTGCTCTTTTACCTTGGAAAATTATAGAGTTACCCATGGGGAATTAGCGGCCCACGAATGATATAAATACTCTTTGTTGCTTTAGCTTTACTCACGTCGGTGACATATTTTTATGCTGGTCTTAGCAAAAAGGATTGAGCTATTTAGAAATATATTAAACCAACTCAATCCTTTTACCAATTAACATCCTAGAAGATTTCACAAAACCATTATAAACAGCTTTAGACTTTTAGGAATACATTGGCGGATGAATTAGTCGTTGTTGTACTTGTTTCTTTAGTCCCTTAGTAATCCCTATACGGTCATGTTTCTTGGATTATTTACAAGCGGTATTCAAGCTCTTATTTTTGCAACATTAGCATGAGCCTATATAGGTGAATCCATGGAGGTCATCATTGAATTGACTCTTTTGGAAATAGTATTTTTTGCAGCTTAGCTCAATTCATGCATGGTTCGGATAATCTGCTTGGTTGCAAAAAATAGTTAGAAATGCGTATGAATATATAGCCTAGAGTTTTAGGAGAGAATAGAATAGACTATATTATGGAATTTTCAAAGTATATATGCATTAAGGAGGGTGGAGTCGAGGCTAGATCTATATTATAATATCCTTAATGTCTATAAGTGGAGTCCTCTTTTATGCAGGTTTCCACTTTAAGCAATGATTTTAGAATCCGATTCAATAGAAAATGAGAAAATATGCAAACAAAATAGAAGAAACAAATGTATATATAGGATATTATATTATATATTCCTAGGTTAGATTCATTATCTAATCCGATATATGGATATGGAATTCCTTTCTATGTAGTTCGGACAATTCACATTATCATTTCAATTTGATTTCAATTTGTACTTTTAGTTACTTTACTTCTCCCCAATAGAGCTTAGAAGTAAGAATTTATTGGTTGATTGTATCCTTAACCATTTCTCTTTTTTTGACACGAGGAACTACTCACCATGAATCCACTAATTCTTTATTTATACATTATTGCTGCTGGATTGGCCGTAGGGCTTGCTTCTATTGGACACAGGTTGGTCAAGAGTACTGCTGCAGGACAAGCTGTAGAAGGTATTGCGAGACAACCCGAAGCGAAGGTAAAATCTGAGTACTTTGTTGCTTAGTCTAGCTTTTATGGAAGCTTTAACAATTTATGGACTAGTTGTGGCACTAAGCGCTTTTATTTGCGAACCCTTTTGTTTAAACTTAAAACAAATTCTTTCGATTTTGATTAGATACTTTTTTCTTTTTTAGTAAATTGGTATTTGCTTCATAAATTCAATTATATCAATACTTTATTTAATTTACTCCTATTTATTACTCCTGGAATTATCTATTTATCGGGACAGATAATACCCGTTCTAGGAAGGGCTGAGTTGAGTATTATTAATTTAGAAGATATGCTCACCTTCTTATTTCCGTCCTTAGTTTTGGAAAGTGGAAAGTTTTTGCCTTTTATTTTAGGAATTTTGGGAACAGAACATTTCAACAAAGGAAGTCTTTCACGGTCGAACAAGGCGTAAGACTTAATCTAAAAGAAATTACTAGATTGAATCTATTTGCATTAAAAAACCGATCAAAAAAGGTGGCGAAGTAAGTGATCGAAAAACTTTGTTCTTTGTTAGTCCTATCTATAAGAGGAGAGCATATGAAAATGTAACCCATTCTTTCGTTTTTTAGCTCCTTTGCCATCATTTGGCAGTTTAAGACTTAATACCGATATTTTAGCAACAAATCTAATAAATCTAAGCTGTAGTGGTTCGTGTTTTGATTTTTTTGGAAAGGAGTGTGTGCGAGTTGTCTATTTCAAGAATAGATTGGATCTATCCGGCTGCACTTTATAATATTTTTTAGTATTTTTCGGATAAATAAGAAAAGGGTGCACGATCTCGGCGAATTACTTCTGAATAAATTCAGAAATCATATGGAAGAACCATAGCATTTAGCGACTCATTGGTAAATCAACTTTGATTCTCTATCTATAAACCAAGAATGTGAGACCATTAACACGGTTAAAGCTAAAGCTGCTTGAAGTCCAGGCAAAAGAGGTACTCTTTCTACAACTATATTAGTATTAGTACCGAATTTAAGCGGAAATAGCTAATGTAAAATTTATCGATATAGAACACTCATATCGATAAAATGGTTTGAACTATTTACTAGAAAAAAGGGCACCCTGCCCTTTTTAACCAATGCCGAATCGACGACCTATGTATAAAAAGAAATTTTTGGATTTGAAGAAAAAAAATTCTATTAATTTTCATTTTCCATTTATTTAGTTAGTTTTTCTTAATGAAATTGAAATTATTAACTAGAGGGCAAATAAAAATAAAAAACAACTTTCTGACCATGATATATTTTTATCTAAGCGGAAGAGTCCTCTTAATATTTATCTAGTCTTATATAGGTTTGGTATATTGAAATATAAACATAAAAAAGAAGATAGAGGATAGGCTCATTACTTAAAAAAAAGATATGGAAATAGCTATAGAAAAAAAAAGGAGCGTGAGAGCCAAATGAATCGAAAGATTCATGTTTGGTTCGGGAAGAGATCATAAAAATTGAATGGAGAATCCAGGATCTTTTATGTTTTTTACCTTACAATTTTGCTAGATACAAAACAATAAAATAAATAATATATATACAAAAAATAAAGATTTTGATGAAATTCCATTTTTGGGGTACTTTAGTTGATTTTACTCTGTTTATCCTGTAGTTTAATTCAGTTTTAATTTCGATGTATTCGTAATGTAAATACAATGAAATTAATTGTGTAAAATAAATTTCAATAAAATAAAAAAGGTCTTCATGTCCCGTTATCGAGGACCTCGTTTAAAAAAATCGCCGTCAGGGAGCTTTACGGGACTCACTAGAAAAACACCTAAATCGGAAGTAATCTTAAAAAATTCAATTACGGGAAAAGGAGCAATATCGTATTCGTCTTCAAGAAAAACAGAAATTGCGTTTTCATTATAATGCAGTGAGCGACAATTACTTAGATATGTACATATATTTGGAAAAAACAAAAAGGTCAACAGGCCGGTTTTACTACAATTACTTGAAATGCGTTTGGATAATATCCTTTTTAGATTGGGTATGGCTTCAACCATTCACGGGGCCCGTAATTAGTCAACCATAGACATATTTTAGTTAATGGTGCATTATAGTCAATATACCAAGTTTTAGTTGCAAACCCGAGATATTATTACTACGAAAGATAACCAAAGATCAAAAGGTCTGGTTCAAAATTATATTGCTTCATCGGACCGGAAATTGCCAAAGCATTTGGCGATTGACACGTTGGAATATAAAGGACTAGTAAATAAAATCCTAGATAGGAAGTGGGTCGGTCTCAAAATAAATGAGTTGTTAGTTGTAGAATATTACTAAATGGGACTTGAACTTAACGAAAAAGGAAAGGTTCATAGAATTTTCTTCCCTTCCCTTTCTCGAACTAAATCGCCTAAGACCATTACCATTAATTTGTATTTTCCCATCAACTAGCTAAAACTGATTAACCCTAGGATTAGGATCCTTTTTCTTTTTCCTCTATGTGTATTTTACATACCACGGTAATTTGCTATAGAATTTCTAATTTCTATTAAATCAAAATAAGAAAATATAAGATATTATATTATTGCTGGAAAAATTGTTATTTGATTTGATACATTGTGATCCTTAACGTTGATGAATTAAGAAAAAGCGGATGAGAGGATTCGAACCCTCGGTAAACAAAAGTCTACATAGTAGTTCCAATGCTACGCCTTGAACAGCTCGGCCATCTCTCCTACATAACTTATTATGGAAAATAAACTGAGTGAATAGCGAGTTTTCTTATTCCTGCGATGCAGGTACAACCCGCAACCACTCGGGGTTCCATAGTTCTATTGGAAAAATTCCTTTTGATCTAAGTGGAAGGATCTACAGGAGTTTTTACTAGAAATTGCGCTCGCTATAAAATAAAAGTTTTAATTTGGGTTTTCCATAAATAAAGAAAAAGAAAATGGAAGAATTCTTCTTATTGCATAATAAAATAAAGAAACCTTAGAATTCCGTTTGCATAAGATCGCTACACCATACTATCGAAATCAAAAATAGGGTATGAGACAATTAATAACTTTGAAAACACGAAATAGTTGATAACATAAGTTGTTGTTCAGAAATAGGAAAGTGGAATGAAATCCAGTCTTAGTCAAATATTTCATATCTCTTCGTGTCCAAGCGAGAGGAAAAGGATACAATTTGAGCTGAGCGGAAAATCCATATCTCTCTTATCCATTTAAAGCATATGGATTTAGAGTAGAGCATATGGATCAATCTATTTATAATTATAAGAATTGAATGTGTTTGTTTTATGTTATTTTGTGAAGGAATGAAAACAATTCTATATAGAATGGGTTGGGAATTATGCCTAGATCCCATGTAAATGGAAATTTCATTGATAAGACCTCCTCAATTGTAGCCAATATTTTATTGCGAATAATTCCGACAACCTCGGGAGAAAAAAGGCATTTACTTATTATAGAGATGGTGCGATTTGACTCTTTTTTGCTTTTTTAGCCCTACCTATACCTCAGTCTTACGAAAAAGAGGGGTTGGCATAGAGAGAACCAAATTTGTAAAGCAAACAAACCCACGCTTGGGAAGGTGAGGCGAACTAACAATTCCTTCCATCGTGTATCCTCGATTGATGCGGCGGATACTTCAATTGTAGATTTGAGTATTGGCGAAAGGTTACACCTACAGGATATGGTATGGTATGGATTACAGGCCAATCCTACTCTATTAGTATCAAGTAGGCAGCATAGGGAAAAGCACTACACCTAGAAATAGGAATCAACAAGAGAAAACTTTGTTAGAAATTACCCTTTCACGATCGGTATCGGGGCTGGGAAGAATGGTTGGGATAACAAACAACCATCAGGTTTGTACTTTGGATACCCTATAACCATCAAAGATCGTTGAAGTAGCTAATTCCTCTAAATAGGGCGTTGAGAACAAAGAAATTATTAGAGCTATCGTTTTCCTCTAGCATTAATAGAATTCATTGGTGTTAAGAAAAACCTCTTGTGGGAAGGTTGGCTAGAGATTTCTTGGAAAAATACCAGCCCCTTCGGTTCATAATGAGGCGGGACTAATTCTATTTTGATTCTATAGATTATTTCGCTTAGTACTATTATATACGGAAGGGAGGAGCCGTATGAGATGAAAACCTCATATACGGTTTTGGGCGGAGATTTTTAATAGAATGAGCAGCTAACGGATGTTGGCTCAATCCGAAGGAAATTATCACGGAAGCTTTGCAAAATTATTATGAAGCTCTGGCGACTAGAAATCGATCCTATGATCGAAGTTATATACTCTATAACATAGGCCTTATACACACAAGCAATGGAGAGCATACAAAGGCTTTGGAATATTATTTCCGGGCACTAGAGCGAAACCCTTCTTACATGAAGCTTTTAATAATATGGCGTGATCTGTCATTACGATGCGACTATCTCCACTATAGAAAGAAAAAAAAAGAGGATCAAATTTTCTAGTAAATACTAGAAAAAAGGGCTTTCTACATAGGGATCGTAAAAACAACGATTTTTCCTATCAGCTATAGGAAGGAAGGACACTTCACGAGAATCAAAAAACGAAGAAAGTATGGCCTATACTACTACTCTATGGATAAAGTTTCTCAAATTGATAGAGAAAGCACCGTAAAGATCAATTAGTGGCGGTGGGTCGATACAACTAAAAAAAACTGCTTACTTATCCCATGATATGGGGCAAAATTTAGGAATCCGCTTATGTAATAGAGCCGATCCACTAAGGGATTAAGCAGCGGTGTAGTATCAGATCCCAAAGATAGTAAGTTCTTTTTTCTTTCTTATGGAAAAAAGTCTTTTTCAAGGATTCTATAGAGATTTCATATATGAAACCGGGATAGTTACCTTCGAGAAAATTTGAGCGAAGGCTCTATATCTATCTATGCTTCATTCTTACGAAGGTGGGAAAAAAGATCAAACTGATTATTGATAAAAATTAGGGTTTGAAACTTAGGTAATTAATTTCTTCTGCTTAACCCAAGAACAAATTGGATCGATTTTTGATAAATCGAATTCAGTTAAGATAGGGGAAATTCAGATAGCAATTTCTGAGCCGTATGAGGTAGGAAACTCTCAAATGCGGTTCTAAGGAAGAACTTCCTATTCCGACCGAGAGAACAGGCCATTCTGGGTGATTCGGAAATTACGGAAGCTTGGTTTGATCAAGCTGCTGAATATTGAAACAAGCTATAAGCGCTTACTAGGAAATTATATTGAAGCACAGAACTGGTTGAAGATTACGAGCGCTTTGAATTTGAATAAGACCATGCTCCTTCTTTTTCATAAAATGGGTGGTTTGGTTGTTGATCCATTAATCAAATAAATTAGGTCGTAAAGATCGAATCAAAATTTCATTATATCCATTTCTTATACCTTCTATTTTATATGATATTTCATAAGAATAAACCATAGGGATAGGGTCTAGAATAGAAGTAATAAAGTGAATAAAAAGAGGGGGCAATCTAAATATTGCTAATATATTAGGACCATCTTATTAATAATTCTAATGAGTTATCTTGGAATTTAGAATCAAATAAAAAACCCTATATTATGCTCAAGGAAAGTAGATATAGATAGGAGCTTATGCCCTCAAAAAAAATACACTAGTTTCTTAAATTAAAAATAAAAAAGATTTTTTTCTTACGTAGAAATATTTGTTTTCAAGATAAACAATGTCCGTTAGGCACCTAATCTTTATGTCATAATAGACCTAGAACACTTGCCTCGGATTGACTTCAATATATAATTGCTCCATTGAATAACTAAAAAAAAAATAGAAGGATGGTAGATAGTAAAGAAAAGAACTAATCACAATATCTATCTTTCAAAATCTATCTTTCAAAATCTATCTTTCAAAATATATATCTTTCAAAGATTCACTAAAAAGACAGTTGGCGGGTCTCTTTGTATGTCTTGTCCAGGAAGAGGAGGACTTAATGATTATTATTCGCGGAACCGAAGTAAAAATTGTTGTGGATAGGGATCCTGTAAAAACATCTTTTGAGGAATGGGCAGACCGGCCATTTCTCAAGAACACTAGCTAAGAACCTGATACTACCACTTGGATCTGGAACCTACATGCTGATGCTCACGATTTCGATAGTCATCTTGGTGATTTGGAGGAGATTTCTCGAAAAGTCTTTAGTGCTCATTTGAGCAACTTTCCATTATCTTTCTTTGGTTGAGTGGCATGTACTTTCATGGCCCGTTTTTCAATTATGAAGCATGGCTAAGTGATCCTACTCACATTGGACCCGGTTATCGGGGTAGTTTGGCCTATAGTAGGGCAAGAAATATTGAATGGTGATGTAGGCGGGGGTTTCAGGAATCCAAATAACCTCTGGTTTTTCAGCTTTGGCGAGCATCTGGAATAACTAGTGAATTACAACTCTATTGTCTGCAATTGGTGCATTGATTTTTGCTTGCGTTAATGCTTTTTGCTGGTTGGTTCCATTATCACAAAGCCGCTCCCAAATTGGCCTGGTTCCAAGATGTAGAATCCATGTTGAATCACCACTTAGCGGGATTATTAGGACTTGGGTCTCTTTCTTGGGCGGGGCACCAAATTCATGTATCTTTACCAATTAACCAATTTCTTGTGCAGGTGGATCCTAAAGAGATACCACTTCCTCATGAATTTATCTTGAATCGGGACCTTTTGGCTCAACTTTATCCTAGTTTTGCGGAAGAACAACCCCTTTTTCACTTTAAATTGGTCCAAATCGCAGAATTTCTGACTTTTCGCGGAGGACTAGATCCGATAACGGTGGTCTCTGGTGACCGATATTACGCACCATCATTTAGCTATTGCTATTCTTTTCCTAATCATGGTCATATGTATAGGACCAATTGGGGTATTGGCCATGGACTTAAAGATATTTTGGAGGCTCACAAGGGCCCATTTGGAGGACAAGGCCATAAGGGTCTTTATGAAATCTTAACAACGTCATGGCATGCTCAATTATCTCTTAACCTAGCTATGCTAGGCTCTACAACTCATTGTTGTAGCTCATCATATGTATTCTATGCCTCCCTATCCATACCTAGCTCTTGACTATGGTACACAACTTTCCTTGTTCACACACCACATGTGGATTGGCGGATTTCTAATAGTGGTGCTGCTGCATGCAGCAATTTTTATGGTAAGAGACTATGATCCAACTACTCGATACTAACGATCTATTAGATCGCGTCCTTGAACACCTTGATGCAATCATATCCCACCTTAGCTGGGTATGTATATTTCTAGGTTTTCACATTTTGGCTTGTACATTCATAATGATACCATGAGTGCTTTAGGCCGTCCACAAGATATGTTTTCGGATCTTGCCATACAATTACAACCTATCTTTGCTCAATGGGTACAAAATATCCATGCTCTGCTGGCGTAACAGCTCTGGTGCAACAACAAGTACTAACTTAACGTGGGGAGGCGGCGAGTTAGTAGCGATGGGTGGCAAAAGTGGCTTTGTTACCTATTCCATTAGGAACCGCAGATTTTTAGTCCATCACATTCATGCATTTACCATACATGTGACTGTATTAATACTTTTGAAAGGTGTTTTATTTGCTCGGAGTTCCGTTTGATACCGATAAAGCAAATCTAGGTTTTACGCTTTCCTTGCGATGGGCACGGCGAGGGAACATGTCAAGTATCCGCTTTGGGATCATGTTTTCTTAGGTTTATTACGGATGTACAATGCAATTTGGTAGTCATTTTCCATTTCAGTTGGAAAATGCGATCGGATGTTTGAGGTACTATAAGTGATCAAGGGTGGTAACTCATATTACGAAACTTTGCGAGAGTTCCATTACGATTAATGGGTGGCTTGAGATTTCTTGTGAGCACGAGCATATCATAAAGTCATTGATCTTATGGTTCTTCATTATCGCATATGGTCTTTTTTTCTTAGGTGCTCATTTTGTCTAGGCCTTGATTTAATGTTTTTTATTCAGCGGCCGTGGTTATTGGCAAGAACTCATTGAATCTATCGTTTGGGCTCATAACAAATTAAAGTTGCTCCTGCTACTCAGCCTAGAGCCTTGAGCATTATACAAGGGCCTTGTAGGAGTAACCCATTACCTTACGGGTGGAATTGCCACGACATGGGCATTCTTCTTAGCGAGAATTATTGCGATGGGATAGTGGCTAGGAGGATTTGAAAGGCATTATGGAATTAAGATTTCCCGAGTTTAGCCAAGGCTTAGCTCAGGACCCCACTACTCGTCGTATTTGGTTTGGTATTGCTACACTTTTGATTTGAAAGTCATGATGATATTCTTGAAAACGTCTTTATCGAACATTTTGCTTCTCACTTTGGGCAATTAGCAATAATCTTTCTATGGACGTCCGGAAATCTGTTTCATGTAACAGCAAGGAAATTTTGAATCATGGATCTGAGGATCCTTTACGTAAGACCTATTGCTCATGCGATTTGGGATCCTCATTTTGGTCGACCATTGTGGAAGCCTTTACTCGAGGAGGTGCTGCTGGTCCGATGAATATTGCTTATTGGAGTTTATCGGTGGTGGTATACAATAGGATTACGCACCAATGAGGGTCTTTATCTTTGGAGCTCTTTTCTATTATTTCTTTCTCGCTGTCCTTAATAGCAGGTTGGTTACATCTACAACCCAAATGGAAACCAAGCCTTTAAGTGGTTCAAAAGCGGAATCTCGTCTCAATCATCATTTGTCAAGACTTTTCGGGGTAAGTTCTTTGGCTTGGGCGGGACATTTAGTTCATGTTGCTATTCCGCATCCGAGGGGCTACGTTCGATGGAATAATTTCTTAGATGTATTACCCTATCCCGAGGTTGGGACCTTTGTGGTCAATGGAATCTTTATGCCCAAAACCACGATTCGGTAATCATTTATTTGGTACCGCTCAAGGGCGGGAACTGCCATTCTAACTCTTCTTGGGGATTCCATCCACAAACACAAAGTTTGTGGCTGACCGATATAGCTCACCATCATTTAGCTATTGCATTTATTTTTCTCATTGCGGTCACATGTATCGAACTAACTTGAATTGGGCACGATATTAAAGATCTTTTAGAAGCGCATACTCCTCCGGGAGGTAGATTAGGCGTGGGCATAAGGGCCTTTATGACACAATCAACAATTGATTCATTTTCAGTTAGGTCTTGCTCTAGCTTCTTTAGGGGTTATTACTTCCTTAGTAGCTCAACATATGTACTCTTTACCTCCTTATGCATTCATAGCACAAGACTTTACTACTCAAGCTGCTTTATATACTCATCACCAATATATTGCGGGGTTCATCATAATGAGGCTTTTGCTCATGGAGCTATTTTTCATTAGGGATTACAATCCGAACAGAATGAGGATAATGTATTGGCAAGAATGTTAGACCATAAAGAAGCTATCATATCTCATTTAAGTTGGGCTAGCCTCTTTCTAGGATTCCATACCTTGGGCCTTTATGTTCATAACGATGTCATGCTTGCTTTTGGTACTCCAGAAAAGCAAATCTTGATCGAACCTATATTTGCCCAATGGATACAATCTGCTCATGGCAAGGCGACATATGGGTTCGATATACTCTTATCTTCAACGAATGGCCCGCTTTCAATGCGGGTGAAGCCTATGGTTGCCGGATGGTTGAATCTGTTAATGAGAATAGTAATTAAGCTTTTCTTAACAATAGGACTGGGGATTTCTTGGTTAGTCATGCTATTGCTCTAGGTTTGCATACAACTACATTGATTTTAGTAAAGGCGCTTTAGATGCGGTTCCAAATTAATGCCGGATAAAAGGATTTTGGATATAGTTTTCCTTGTGACGCCCGGTAGCGGTACTTGTGATATTTCTGCTTGGGGCGCATTTTATTTGGCAGTTTTCTGGATGTTAAATACCATTGGGTGGGTTACTTTTTATTGGCATTGAAACATATCACATTATGGCGAGAACAGCGTTTCACAATTTAATGAATCCTCCACTTATTTGATGGGATGGTTAAGAGATTACCTATGGTTAAACTCTTCACAACTTATCAATGGATATAATCCTTTTGGGATGAATAGTTTATCGGTATGGGCGTGGATGTTCTTATTTGGACATCTTGTTTGGGCTCTTTGATTTATGTTCTTAATTTCTGGCGGGGTATTGGCAGGAATTAATTGAGACTTTAGCATGGGCTCATGAGCGCACACCTTTAGCTAATTTAATTATTTTGAGAGATAAGCCGTGGCTCTTTCCATTGTGCAAGCAAGATTGGTTGGATTAGCTCACTTTTCCGTGGGTTATATATTCACTTATGCAGCTTTCTTGATTGCCTCAACATCGAGCAAGTTTGGTTAATTTAGTTTGTTTTTTGTACTGTATCGGCACCTAGTTCATTACTCTTGATAGAGAGGAGGATCTGCCTTTTAGATTTCTTTTCTATTTATTTTCCATCTAGGATTAGAACCGTATACTTGGTAATAATAGCAGCGACACATTATGGCAAAAAAAGTTTGATTCAGGAGGGAAGAAGCGGCGAAATTAGAACGAAATATCATTTGATTCGTCAATCTTTAAAAAAAGATAAGAAGCAAAGTTTCTCCCTTGAGTTTGAGTGAAAAAAAATCTGAGAAAATTGCAATCCCTACCGCGTAATAGTGCACCTACGCCTTCATCGGCGTTGTTTTTGGTAGGAAGACCTAGAGCTAACTATCGACATTTTGGGCTATCCGGACCGTGCTTGAGAAATGGTTTATGAGTGTTTGTTACCGGGTGCAACAAGATCCAGTTAGTAAGGATAAAATACCCTTCGTATTTGTATGGATTTACGGAATTGATAATCATAGAGGAGCCCTCTTTACCATTCGTATAAATGGACTATTCTATTTGTATAGATATTGGTAGAGGCGTATCAACCCTCTTTATCCACTAGTTACCCTCTTTAGTTTAAGAGTATAGAGCAGTTTGGTAGCTCATAAGGCTCATAACCTTGGGGTTGCGGGTTCGATTCCCTCTGGCTCCATACTCCTTCTTTATGATATATGCATGATATAATATATACATCATGCATTTGTATCTGATTTTTGATTTCCTAAAAGAGTTTTGGTCTAAGTTTTTCTGGAAGAAGCAAAAAAATAAAAGAAAGAATAAAATATGAAAGAAAAGCGTCCATTGTCTAATGGATAGGACAGAGGTCTTCTAAACCTTTGGTATAGGTTCAAATCCTATTGGGACTTAATCTTATTTCTATCTATTCTTTAAATAACTATACTAAACTAAAAAATAACTATACTAAACTAAAAATAAAAACAAAGAAAACTTTTTGCATGATTCAAATGAAAAAGCTTTCTCAACGATTCCTATTCTACTAACAAGAGTAGACATGCAAAATTTATTTATTCTTGAAGAGAAAACCGTTCAGCTGTTCTGAATAGCTTCCTTCAAAAGGATTTCCGCTTGCTCGGTGAATGTCTTGCTAGAAGATATAATTTCTTGGAATTGAGGTTTAGTATCTTTTAGATGTTTCGTAACTCATCCAGAAATTTATTTACCTGTTCAATTTCTAACGAATCAAGATATCCTCTTGTTCGGTATAAATAGTAGCTATCTGCTCTTCCCTTTGGGAGAGGATTTGCACAGGATTGTTTAAGCAATTCCCTTAATCGTCGACCCCTTGCCAATTGATTCGACTTGTTTTATCGAGGAAGCGGGCGGGTGTGCAAAGGCTTGTAACTCTGCAATTCGCTAGTTCAATTTTGATTTGCCATTACTTGTTTCATGGCTTTAATTTGAGCAGCGGATCCTACTCTGAAACAGAAATACCCACATTAATAGCGGGTGAATTCCGGCATTGAATAGATCCATGAGATAAGAATATTTGTCCATCTGTAATGGAATTACATTAGTAGGAATATAGTGGAGCGTCTCAGTTGAGTCTCAACTATTGGTAAGCGGTCATACTTCCTTCGCCTAAAAGAGAATTTAATTTATGGCTCTTTCTAAAAGGCGTGAATGCAAATAAAAACATCCTGGATAAGCCTCACGGCAGGAGTCTTCTTAATAGAAGGACATTTGGCGATAAGCTTGTGCCTGTTTGGAAAGATCATCATAAATTATTAAAGTATGCGTTCGCGGTACATAAAATACTCAGCCAGGGCTGCTCCCGTATAAGGGCGGTATTGTAATGTAGCGAATTGAATCCGCCATTTCAGCTACTACAATAGTGTATTCCATGGCCCCCTCCTCATGGAAAGTAGTTACTACTTGAGCTACGGAGGATGCTCTTTGACCGATAGCTACATAAACACATATTACACCTTGCCCTTTTGATTGAGAATTGTATACGTAGCTCTGCTGTTTTGCGGTCTGTGCATCCCCAATAATTAACTCTCGCTGACCCGCGCCTATAGGGATCATCGAATCGATAGCAATAAGCCCTGTTTGAAGAGGTTCGTATCACTGAGGCGCTGGAAATTATACTTGGAGCAGGAGATTCAATTAAGCGAGATTCGGAAGCTATAATTTCGCCTTTCCCATCAATAGGTTTAGCGAGCATTTACAACCTGACCCAAGTAAGCCTCACTCACGGGTATCTGAGCAATTCTTCCTGTTGCTTTTACAAAACTTCCTCTTGTATCATCAACCCATCGCCCATTAATACAATCCCAACATTTTGGATTCCAAATTCAGAGCAATACCCTAGTACCTTCGCAAATTCGACTAATTCACGACATTATTTCACCAAGACCTATAATCTGAGCAATCCCATCCCCACTTGAACTCATGACCTATATTCTCAATCCCTACTTTCACTGTTATATTGTTCAATACGTTAGCGGAGAATTTTATGAATTTAAATCGACTAGAAGGGTTGCCATTAGTGTTTCTTGACTCTTTTTTGGAAGCAAGGGAAAAATAATGCCTAAATTATAAGCGAAAGTAGAAGTTCAAGGCCTAATTAATTTAGTTATCTCTTCCATTCGGGGACCGAGAATGCCAATATTACACCGAATAAATGCGGAAATGTAACTTCGGTATTCAAACAACTATTCAGAGTTCCTAGAGCTCCTTGTACGGCCTGTTGGAAAACCCATTGTCGGACCTGATTCATTGCCCTTTGTTTTTCAAAATAAAGGGTTTCATTTTAGACTTTTCAATTGTTCCAAACTAATAAGTAGCATTAATCAAATTTGCTTTTTCTCATTCTATCTCGAGTATCCATTCATTCGATACTCATCCGCTTCTAATTCGATACATGGTAATTAAGCAATTGTTTAGAAATATACGATCTATAGAAATAAAAGATAAAGAAAAAAAATTTTTTTTCTAATCCATATCTCTCTCATTCCTTTCTTACAAACAAAGAGTTTTTCTTATTGAAGGCTGGATTATTATCCATTTTAGTGATAAAAAATCACGACATACTAGTTATGTCACTCTCACTATACCCGTATAATATAATATGTGGGTATGTAGTATATGATTAATCTATTTCTTAGAGTCTGAAAGACGAATCGAATCTTCTTATGGTTCTATTTAAGAATGGGTATGCACCATACACCCTTGAGATTGTAGTTCAATTAATTGAGCACCGCATACTGTCAAAGCGGAAGCTATGAGTTCGAGCCCGTCAGGTCCCGAACTAGGGTTCAATGAATGGAGAAATTGTGGCGCCCTCGATTCAATCGTACACTAATCATGCACGCAAATGTATACGATCAAGATCAAGGACTCACGGAAGATATCACAACACAACTCTACAAATAAGATAAGTCATACAAGCATCATAATACAAGCCGGGCCTCGAGGGCTCGAATACAAGTGCTCGATCATAGGCAGAGTCGGGAAGCAACAATATCTGAGTACGGACATAAGTTAAACAAGGTGCCATAAGATGGCTAGCACAAGCTGGGGATCTGATCGAAGAGGACAGGCCTCTGCACAGGGATCCTCCTAGGTCACTCTACAGTGCGTCGTCAAATCGATGGCTATGCGTAGTAGTAGGCGCCTCCAGGAGTAATAGTAAATAAATCGTGGCCGGTGGCGTCTGGATCCAGGCTCCATCGTCGTGCGATAGCGACAACCGAGTAGAGATAGGGAAAAGGGGGAACAAAGCAACCGTGAGTACTCATCCAAAGTACTGCAAACAAGGAGCTACACTACATATGCATGGATATATGTGTAAAGGCCATATCGATGGGTGAGCTGCGAAATGCCAGAATAGAGAGGCCTAGTCCTGCCGAAGACTAGCATCTTAGGAAACCACCATCTTGCAGCAAACAAGAGGGTAGGGTAACATAACTTAAAGTAGCGAGTGAGTGTTATCAACCTCGGCGAGAGATCCTTTCGACTCCTGCGAGAAAGAAATCCCGACCATACTATCCGATTATCATCACAATCCAATGCTCATATCCATGTCTCATCTCAAGTATCGAGTTCTAGTTGTATCGATGGGATACAACTCCAAGTGTCCGTTACTGTCAGGACGAGGCTATCGATAGATGTTTTCTTCCTGCGAGGTGCACCAACCCCACCGCTCGCTTAACTCCGGTAGGACACACTTTCCTGGGTCATGCGGCCTCGGTCAAACAATCTGTATAACCGACCTAGGCTTAATAGAGAGGCATACGCGGACTAAACC
>JAHIAM010015758.1:0-19050 GCA_021605205.1 Aegilops longissima
TCCCATTGGGTCGGTTGATCGTGCTCCGGTGTGGTAATAACCCTCGGAAGTTGGTTTAGCGATTGCTAAAGCTGACGTCTCCCGATCGTGTCGGATCGTCAAAGTCGACTCCACGAAGCATAGCCACCATCTCACCGAAACATCGGAACCTTTGCCTCTATCAATCTTCGGTTGCACAACTCGATGAAGCGAAGAAAATCGCTATGGCATCACTTGGTTCCAAGACTACGTGCTCATATGGTGGGAACAAATCATTGGCGACGACAAGCAAGAGTGAACCCAATCACCACTTGGGCTCAAATGAAGGATGTCATGCGACACGTTTTGTCCAACCTACTACAACCGACCTCTTCAAAAACTCCAACTCTCAAGCAAGGAACAAAAGGCGTTGAAGAATACTACAGGAGATGGAGATAGCCATGATTGAGCCAATGTCAAGGAAGATGATGAGCAAACTATAGCACGTTTCTTGAGCGGACTCAATCATCCCATCAAGAAGATCGCCGACTTCCAACCATACTCATCCCTCATTGAGCTCGTACATCAAGCTACAAAGGCGGGCATGAAGTACAAGATGACTTCAAATGCATAAGTACTCATCCAAGACCTCTGACTTCTCCAACAACCAAGCTTCAGACTCCTCCAACATCTACACCAACCAAGCTTCCTTCAAAAGCGGCGACAAGTCAAGTTACGAAGACATCGACAAGTTCAAATCGTCCTCCTCCTACTACAAGCAACCTCAAGCGGTGCTTCATCCTCTACTCCGACCGATGAGACCATCAAGACAAGCTCCTTCAAGTGTTTCACTTGCGGGGCCGAGCCACAAGTCATCTGAATGCACCAACAAGCGCACCATGATCCTCAGCGGATGGCACATATGACTCTATGAGTGAAGAGAAATGGAAGCCCTTGAGCAAGTGTCCATGCAAGCAAGTGAATGAAGATGAAGATGATCAAGTCTTTTGTGATGAGGATTGAGCCCGCTCTCGTTGTCTCAAGGTCTTGACTCTTCAACATCAACAAAAGAAGACCAGCGATGCCACATCTTCCACACAAAAGCCGGCATCAATGGGCCGGTCCATCAAGGTCATCATCGATGGAGGTAGTTGCCACAACGGCAAGTGAAGAACTATGCTCCAAGCTACAATTGGTCAGAGGGCACCCACACCCTACAAGGTTCAATGGCTAAGTGACTCAGGCACTATCTGAGTCGACATCGGTCCAAGTCTCCTTCAAAATTGGTGCTTATGAAGACACTTTGGGTGTGATGTGGTCCCAATGACCGTTTGCCACCTCCTTCTTGATGGACCATGGCAATTCGACCGTGGTGTCATCACAATGGGCGAACCAATCACTATAGCTTCAAGATGAAAGGGAAGGATTATGTCTCGACCTATGTCTCCTAGTCAAGTGATAGCCGACAAGCAAGCCACACATCATAGAAAAAGTAAGAAAGTGATCCACCCAAAAGTGAGTGAGAGCCACAAGCCAAATTTGGCGCCTCTTAGCCTAAGAAAAACCTCATTCTATTTTCCACCAAAAGTGAGATGAGAGAAGTGTGTGAGCACCCATCAGTGTGATGCACTTTGTCCTTGTGTGCAAGGATGGAGAACCAAAACTAACACCATTCACGAGCTACCTTTGGTGTTTCAATCTCTTTGCAGGAATTTCAAGATGTTTTCCCGATGAGCTACCTGGGTCTACCTCCTCTTGAGGCATTGAGCATCGAATCGACCTCATCCCGGGCGCCGCTACCAAACAAAGCTCCATACCGAGTCAATCCGGAAGAAACCAAGGAGATTCAGCGGCAAGTACAACAACTCATCGACAACGGTCATGTCACGTGAAAGCCTAAGCCCTTGTGCCGTTCGGTTATTCTTGTGCCTAAGCCCGATGGAAGTTTCGCTTGTGTTCGATTGTAGACCTATCAATGCTATTACCGTTCGATATAGGCATCCCATTCCTCGATTAGATGACATGCTTGATGAACTTAGTGGAGCCAACTTTTTCTCAAAATTGATCTTAAAGTGGCTATTATCAAATCGCATACAAGAGGGTGATGAATGGAAAACTGCTTTCAAAACCAAATTTGGTTTATATGGTGGTTAGTGATGCCTATGGGTCTTCCGGAGCTCCGTTACTGTCGTCTTATGCATCATGTGCTTCGTCCTTATATTGGAGTCTTTGTTGTGGTTTACTTTGATGATATTCTTGTGTTGCAAAACCAAGAAGAGCACTTCAATCATGTAAAATCTGTGTTGCAAACTCTTACATGAAAGCCTTTATGCAAATTTGAAAAAATGCACTTTTGGAGTCGACAAAGTAGGTTTTCTTGGGTTTTGTTGTTTCTTCAAAGGGTGTCCATGTTGATGAATCTAAAATTCAAGCAATCAAAACTTGGCCCCAACCCACCAATTTGCAACAAGTCTGAAGTTTTCTTGGTCTTACGGGTTTCTATCATTAGCTTTGTGAAGATTTTAGCACAATTGCGCTCCTTTGCATGCTTTGAGCAAGAAGAATACTCCCTTTGTTTGGGGAACTTTGCAATCAACCGCTTTTGATGAGCTCAAGTCTTTGCCTCATGCTCCGATTCTTGCTTTGCCCAATTTTGACAAAACTTTTGAGGTTCATTGTGATGCAAGTGGTGCAGGTGGCGGAGTTTTGATGCAAGAAAAACGAGCCATTGCATATTTTAGTGAAAAACTCTCCGTGTTCAACAATTATCCATCTATGACAAAGGTTGTATGCTTTGGTCGTGTGCTACATGTTTGGGAACATTACCTTAGACATGAGTTTGTCATCCATACCGATCATGAAAGCGCTTAAGTACCTCAAAGGTCAAACTAAATTGAACAAGCGTCATGCCAAATGGAGTGAATTCATTGAATCTTTTCCTTATGTGATCAAGTACATTAAGGGTAAAAATGTAGTTGCTTGACAACTTCTCACGCATAAACATGCTTGTCTCAACTTGAGTTGAATGTTATTGGGTTTGAGCATATAAAAGACTTGTATGAGCATGATCCATCTTTTTGCTTCTCCTTATGCTAAGTGTTTGGCGCATACGTCTTGGGAACAATATTACATCAAGGATGGTTACCTTATGAGCTAACAAACTTTGCATTCCGAGTCTTCTCTTCGTTTGCTCCTTTGCAAGAGGCTCATGGAAGCGGCCTCATGGGACACTTTGGATGCGACAAGACATTAGCCACTCTCCAACAACTACTTTTGGCCCAAGATGTTCATGACGTCTCACGCTTCACCAACCGATGCTACACATGTCGCAAAGCTAAGTCTAAAGCTCAATCTCATGGTCTTTACATGCCTCTTCCTATTCCATATCAACCATGGGAAGACATTAGTATGGATTTTGTACTTGGTTTACCTAGGACTCAAAATGGCAAGGATTCCGTCTTTGTTGTTGTGGATAGATTTTCTAAAATGGCACATTTCATTCCTTGCAACAAGAAGCGATGCTTCATGTTGCAAATCTCTTTTGTGAAATCTTGCGACTCCATAGGCGTACCAAGACAATCGTCTCCGATCGTGGCGTCAAGTTCTTGAGTTACTTTTGGAAGACCCTATGTGCCAAGCTGAATCAAGCTCTTGTTCTCCTCGGCATACCATCCTCAAACCGGCGGCCAAGCGGAGGTGATGAACTTACACTATCCACTCTACTTGTGTCTTGATCAAGAACATCAAGGTGGGAAGCATGTCTACCCATGCCGAAATGCGCCTACAATCGTGCAAGACATTCAACTACCGGCAAGTCCCCTTGAGGTGCGTCTGGTTTCAACCCGTTGTCCCCATTGGACATTCTACCACTTCCTCTCAAGGCGCACCAACATGGATGCAAGTGAGCGACAAGCTACATCAAGAAGATGCGAAGATACAAGGCACACCATCGGCGCCAAGTACAAGCATAAACAAACAAGCTCAACGCCAACAAGCAACCCATCGTCTTCAACATTGGTGATCTAGTATGGCTACACCATCAGGGGACCGCTTCCCCAAAGGCATAAGTCAAACTTCTCCCTCGAGCGATGGACCTTTCAAGGTACTATGCCTTCTAGCGACAACGCTTACAAGATCGACATACCTGACAAGTACAGCGTGGCGACATCTTCAACGTAAGGACCTCGCACCTTTCCATGGAGATGAAGCTTTTGATCAGTCGGATCTCTCCCAAGGGGAGATGATCTGGAGCATCCACGATCATCCCCATGCAGCCACAACCGTCATCAAGAGCAAGAGGACCCATGACTAGAGCACGAGCCAGGCTCTCGAGGCCAGGTGACTTCTCTCCTTAGTGAAATATCATATGACCCTCTCGAGACATGGCTACTACCTCAATCCGGAATGTTGTGCATGCTAGGTACGAACCAACCTAGGAGAAGCTGCAGCCCAAGATGGACACGAGCAGAAGAGGGCTACTTGAGGAATCGGAGGTACTACCGCTCAAGCCAAGCGGTACTACCGCCCAGTAGGTACTACCGCTCAAGCCAGCGGTACTACCGGCCCAGGCAAAACCAGCGTTACCATCTCCATCCGACCTACTTCCGCAAACCCGACACACTCCAGGAATCGAGCAGGCGTCGGGAGGCGGTACACCGCCCACCAAGCGGTACTACCGCTGGCAGTACTACGCCATAAACAGCAGTACTACCGCCACTGCGTGCAGCGTGTGGTCGAGGCCCATGTACTCTTTTCGCTAACTTACCCCTTGGAGGTCCTAGACTATAAATAGACCTTCCCTCATCCTTTCTAGGGTTAGCTTTGGATTTGCTCATATTTAGGTGTGAGCCTTTGCTCATCCACTTGGCTACTTCTCCTTGAGACGGGACCTCTCGGAGAAAGATCCCCAAGAGTTCAAGACCCCCTCCTAGGGTGGACCCCATCAAGACCTCCTCGCGGAGAAGACGGCTACCCTTGTATCCTACCCTTTGTTGTCCTTGAATCTTGTGCCCTCTATGTGTTTGATAATCTAGCACTTGTGTGATCGTTTTCTTGTCGGTTGGTGATCTCTCTCGTTCTCCTGTGTTCTTCCGCTCGTTCTTCGTGTTCTCGTAGAGATCTCTCCCAGCGTGAAAGATCGTCATCCTAGGGTTCGCGCCCTACATCACTATGGAGTCTTCGGGCTCGGTACTTTCATGCGCCTTATGCATCATATTAGCCCGTCCTTACATTGGAGTCTTTGTTGTGGTTTATTTTGATGATATTCTTGTGTTTAGCAAAACAATGAAAGAGCACATCAAGCATGTAAAATCTGTTGCAAACTCTTAGCGGGAAAGCCTTTATCAAACTTGGAAAAATGCACTTTTGGAGTTGACAAAGTGGTTTTCTTGGGTTTTGTAGTATCCTCAAAGAGGTGTCCATGTTGATGAATCAAAATTGAAGCAATTAAACGCTAACCCGCAATTTGCAACAAGTCACGGCGTTTTCTTGGTCTTCTTGGGTTTTATGCATTAAGCTTTGTGAAGATTTACAACACAGTGCCACTCCTTTGCATGCCTTGAGTAAGAAGAATACTCCCTTTATTTGGGGAACTTTGCAATCAACGCTTTTGATGAGCTCAAAATCGTGCTTATTCGTATACGATTCTTGCTTTGCCCAACTTTATTAAACTTTTTGAGGTTCATTGTGATGCAAGTGGTGTTGCGGAATTGGCGGAGTTTGATGCAAAAGAAGCAGGCCATTAACTATTTAGTGAAAACTCTCCGGTGCTCAACAATTATCCCATCTATGACAAGAATTATGCTTTAGTCATTAATGCTACATGTTTGGGAACATTACCTGAACCTCATGAGTTTGTCATCCATACCCGATCATGAAAGCGCAAGTACCTCAAAGGTGAACTAAATTAAACAAGTGTCATGCAAAATGGGTGAATTCATTGAATCTTTTCCTTATGTGATCAAGTACATTAAGGGTAAAGAAAATGTAATTGCGGCAACTTTCACATAACATGCTTGTCACTCAACTTGAGTTGATATTATTGGTTTTGAGCATATAAAAGACTTCTATAGCATGATCCATCTTTTGCTTCTCCTTATGCTAAGTGTTTACTTGTACTTCTTGGGAACAATATTACATCAAGATGGTTTTTTATGAGAATAAACTTTGCATTCCCGGAGTCTTCTCTTCGTTTGCTCCTTTTGCAAGAGGCTCATGGAGGCGGACTCATGGGATCTTTGGGCGTGATAAGACATGCATACGCTCTCCAACAACTACTTTTTGGCCCAAGATGTTCATGACGTTCCGCAGCTTCCTGCCGGATGTTACATGTCGCCAAGCTAAGTCTAAAAGCTCAATCTCATGGTCTTTACATGCTCTTCCTATTCCTTATCAACCATGGGAAGACATTAGTATGGATTTTTAGCTTGGTTTGCCTAGGACTCAAAATGGCAAGGATTCCGTGTTGTTGTTGTGGATAGATTTTCTAAGATGGCACATTTCATCCCTTGCGACAAGATGAGCGATGCTTCACATGTTGCAAATCTCTTTTGTGAAAATCTTGGACTCCATGGGCGTACCAAAGACATCAAGTCTCGATCGGGGCGTCAAGTTCTTGAGTTACTTTTGGAAGACCCTATATGCTGGCTCGGAATCAGCTCTTGTTCCTCGGCATACCATCCTCAAACCCGGCAGTAACGGAGGTAAGCAGACACTATCCACTCTGCTTGTGTCTTGATCGAAGAACATCAAGTGGGAGCATGTCTACCATGCTTGGTCGCCTACAACCGTGCAAGACACTCACTTGCAACAAGTCCCCCTTGAGGTTAAGTCTCACGGTTTCAACCCGTTGTCCCATTGGACATTCTACCACTTCCTCTCCAAGAAGCGCACCACGACATGGATGCGAGTGCACGAGCAAAAGATACATCAAGAAGATGCTGCGAAGATACAAGGCACACCATCGACGCCAAGTACAGCGACAAGCAACAAGCTCAACGCCAACAAGCAACCCGCCGTCTTCAACATTGGTGATCTAGTGTGGCTACACCTTAAGGACCCGCTTCCCAAAAGAGCATGAAGTCAAGCTTCTCCCTCGAGCGATGGACCTTTCAAGGTGCTTTAACCTTCTAGCGACAAAAGCTTACAAGATCGACCTACCTCGAACAAATACAACATGGCGCATCTTCAGCGTCAAAGGACCTCGCACCATTCCATGGAGATGAAGGTTTGATCAGGGTGGGATCTCTCCCAAGGGGGGAGATGATGCAGACATCCACGATCATCCCCATGGATGCGACAATGGTCTCATCAAGAGCCAAGAGGACCCATGACACGAGCTAGAGCTAGAGCTCTAGAAGCAGAGGTGACTTCCTTCAGCAGTGATATACATATGATCCACTGAGACATGGCTACTACCAAGTCCGATATGCTATGCATCATTAGGTGTCGAGAAGGCATTCCGAAGATGCATGAGCGTTCGAGCCGCCAAGTCCACGGATGAGAGACCGCAGAGCGGACAAGTTCACCCTCGAGCCCCGGACATCCGGCCAGGACGGACATAAACCCCACAGAGGCCTTGGCCTACGTAGAAACCCAGCGGAAAACTCTGAGGCCGGACATCCGGCCTCCATGCCGGACATCGGCCCCCAGCCGGATATCGGCACCCATAACCGAATCAGCGAAGTGGCCGCACCGGCCGGACATCGTGGATCTTGAACATCCGGCGCCCTCATGGCTTGGGACATCCGGCTCGGCCGGACATCGGCCTCCCCGCCTGCATGTAGTGTATCAGGGCCGAGTTCCATGTACCCCTTCGCCCCCTAGACTATATATACTCCATCCTTCCTCTTTCTAAGTTAGCATTGGATTAGCTCATATTTTGTGTGAGCCTTTGCTCATCCATAGCTACTTCTCCTCAGATGTCAGGGACCTCTCTGGAGAAAGATCCCCCAAAGCGGATTCAGACCCCTTCTAAGGTGGACCCATCAAGGCCTCCTGCGGAGAAAACGACTACCGTTTGTATCTTTCCTTTGTTGATCTTGAATCTTGTGCATCTTATGTGATGGTGATCGCACGTGATTGATCTTATTGGTTAATTAATTCTCTCTCGTTTTCCCGTGTTTTCCTCTTGTTCTTCCGGCGTGTTCTTCGTGATTCACGTAGGATCCGCTAACGTGAATCATCCACGTGGGGTTCCGCCCTACATCATCAGAACTTCCATCTCCTCATCACTCATTGAGTCTATATGCCGTCGTCGTTTGAGGATCATAGTGCTTGTTGGTTGTCGTGGGACTTGTGGCCCGGCGCCCGCCAGTGAAACACTTGAAGGAGCTTGTTTTGATTGTCTCATCGGTCCGGAGTAGATGATGAAAGCCTGCAGCGGCTTGAGGTTGCTTGTATAGGAGGGGGCGACTTGAACGTCAATTTCTCTTGTAACTCGACTTGTAAATCGTTGTTTGTAGAAGGTTTGGATGATGTAGATGTTGGAGGAGGTGTTGAAACTTGGTTGTTGGAAAGCCGTGGGTCTTGGATGAGTACTTGGCGTACTTGAAGTCATCTTGCCAGCGTTCGCCTTTGTAGCTTGATGTCACGAGCTCAATGAGGGTGGAGTATGGTTGGAAGTCGTGATCTTCTTGATGGGATGATTGAGTCCATTCGAAAGCGTTATAGTTTGCTCATCATCTTCCTGACATTGGCTCGAATCATGTCTATCTCCATTTCCTTGTAGTATTCTTCAACCTCTTTGTTCCTTGCTTGAAGTTGAGTTTCTTGAAGAGGTGTAGGTTGTACAAGCGTGCTAGCATGACATCCTTTTGAGCCCAAGTGGTGATTGGGTTCACCTGCTTCTTGTCGTCGTTCAATGATTTGTTCCCACCATATGAGCACATAGTCTTGGAACTCAAGTGATGCCATAGCGATTTTCTTTGCTTCATCGTGGTTATTACAGCGAAGATTTTGTCAACCTAATGCCCATGAGAGGTAGTCTTGAGGTCATTGCTTCCATTGAACTTGGGCATGGTGAATTTTAGCTTGCCGTGGCGTTGCTCTTCATTGTGTTGTTGGCAATGTGATGATGATGCCCGCCAGCGTGGATTGCAATTGTCTTCATGTTGCTCTTGGCGTGGAGGAAGACCATGATCAACTTGCTCTTGTTGAACTTGAGGTTGAAGTGGAGCTTGGCGAGCTTGTGGAGGAGCTTGAGAACTTGATGTTGTCCATGGGTTGGTGGTCCTCTCTTGGATTTCTTCTCGAAGGCTTCCTCTTGATTGTGCCATCAGCGATTGCGGTTGGGCGAAGACTTCGACTTGATTCTTGAAGAGGCACGATCGCCTCAGAGCTTGCGCTTCACGTTGTTGTTGTTGAGCGTTGAGCTTTGGCGTCTTGTTCGTCTTGGCGCCGTGGTCGTTGTCGTTCTCGAGCTTGAGCAAAAGCGTCTTGGTTTGATTGAGGCCAGTACTTGCTCATCAACGCTCTTAGATGCTTGTCATGTGGCGGGTTGCGAGATGCATGGCGGTCGGCGTGCGACACTGACGAAGAGTGTTAGTAGGTGTACTTGAGTCGTAGGGTGTCGTCCGGATGTCTACTCGAGCAACTCAGTCTTGATGATGAAGAAGTGGAATGATCGGTTTCTCATCAAAGCGCGGATCTAGTCCATTCTTGCATCATTCTCTTGCTTGTGAGCGTCCAACTTTGTGATAGTCTCTTGTCGTTGCTCGGAGGTATAGTCGATTGGCGAATTATGATCTGATAGCTCATTGCTTGTTGTTCTTGGTGCAACGCTGAATTTATGCACCAAGAGGAGATGGTTCTTGGTGGCGATATGATGACATGTACAAATTAAATTCGATGAAGAGTGGGTTGGTAGAAGTACTTGGCCTATCCATCATTCCAAGCAAAATGTGAGTGGTAGAAGGAGGCGAACTTATACCAATGTACCTTTGACGATGTTGATGATGAATCAAGTTCACTCAAATGCGGACAAAATAGCACTATTGGTACCAATCATATGGGTTCTCACACCTACACAGTAAAATCTTATGGTGGAGCTTGGTGAGGATGGTGGCACAAATTTGATGCAATTGTAAGTGGCGTCAATAATGTTTGAAAAGGTACAAATTTTGCAAATGCAACAAGTAGACCAAGCAAATAGTGGTTACGGAAACACACCATAAATAGATAAGTGGGATTGTGCAAACAAAAGTGAGCCAAAATGTGGAATCCACGAAAATGCTCTTGTTGCACAATACTAGAAGCGCTAACGATTGCACAATAGGCGGATCTGGAACTTGTGCACAACCTACTATGCAAAAATGCAAGTATCTCTATCCACGTATGCTATAATATGGTATTTCGGTCACGATGATCCAAGATGATCCAATATGACAATCTTAATGTAGTATGATGCTATGGTTCTTGCTCATAAGCTCTTTGCTTATCTTTCCTCTTTGCTTAAAAGCTTGGGTGGCTCTTTCACTTTTGAGCTCTTTTCTCATGCAAAACTTAACGGACCAAGATAGCAATTGTGTATGCTATGACAACTTTGTGACACACTAATGGATCTCAAGATATACTGCGGTGGTATGGTATGTTGCTATGAGTATGATCACTAATGTGCACTGAAGTCACGTTCGAGGCAATACTCAATGGCTAGTCTCGATAGTGCTTCATAAAATAAGGCCATGTGGTATCAATGCAATTTAAGGTAACAAAGATGTCGTCGAAATTCACGAGTCCTTGGCGATGATGAGACCATGCGAAGTTGAGCGTGGTGATGATAATCGAACCGCACCTAGATAACCCGAAACACAAGGATCACGGAAGCCACAACTCAAAATCTCAAGGACAAATGTGGTAAAATGTCATAGGATGTATGGGGAGATGGTGGAGTATGTGGTTTTGGAAGATGTGGTGGAAGGTGGGGCTGTGGTGGTGGCGAAGCCCGGCAATGTTGATTTAAATCGAGTTTCTGAGACGTCCGGACCTTCTGATCGTCCAGGACCTGTCAGACGTCCGACCGTTTCAGTCGTCCGGAGATTAGGCAAAATCGAACCGGGAAGAACAACTTGATTTGGGGAAGAAGGAAATTGTGAGAATAAAATGGTGATTTGGTGGATGGAAAAGGGTGGGAAGGAGGAAAAAGCTAGATCCACGTAGCAACGAAATCCATGGACCATCAACAAAATCTCAACTCACAAACAAATCACAAAAAAATTTGGGGCTATTTTGGTGGGGAATTTTTGGAATTAGGCAGAAAACAACAAAATCAAGCTAGAAAAAGAGGGTAGGGGCTCCAAAAGCGTGATCAGCGTGGCTCATGATACCAAGATGATGAGGCGGAACCCTATGTGGAATGATCTTTCCGCGTTTGGAGTGGATCCTACGGGGGAATCATAGAGAAGAACAGCGGAAGAACAAAGGAAACACGGAGGAAGCAGAGAGAAATCACTTAACCAACAAAGAATCAATCACACAAGTGCTAGATCACGAACACAAAGAGATACATATGATCCACAATCAACCAAGGTAAGGATACACGAGTAGCCGTTCTTCTCGAGAGGAGGTCTTGATGGGTCCACCCTAGAAGGGGTCTTGAATCCGGCAGGATCTTCTCCGTAGAGTCCACGAGCTCGAGGAGAAGTAACCAAATGGATGAGCAAGGCTCTCACACAAACATAGAGCTAAACCAAAATAACCCTAGAAAGTTGGGGAAGAGGTATATATAGTCTGAGAGGGTACAAAATTTATTAAGCAAATCAACACCGGCGTCAGACGTCTGGAAGGCGTCAGGCGTCCGGGCTCGGGGTGGTCGGACTTCCGGAATGGCTCGGGCGATCCATAAGTCAGGATTACAGCCGATGCGTGAGCGTCCGGAGTCGGTCGTCCGAGGAGCCATGTGATGGGACGTCCGGAAGTTAACGATCGTCCGTGGAATTGAGACCAGGCGTCGTCATTCCCGGACGTCCGGAAACTGTCGTCCGTAGTTTGGTTGGGTGGCAAAGTGTCAGACGTCCGGAGAGTCCGTCGTCGAATCTGGGTTCGTCGGACGTCCGGAAGCGTCAGACGTCCGGTGCTAATGCCTTCAGCATCATCTCTTCTTCTTCTTCAATATGCTTGGAGTCTCGCCGTCTTGGCTCTACGCCAAGTGGTTGATCCTTGGCTCACCTCCATGTACACGATTACATCGAGTCTCGAATGAGTAGTAGCCATGTGATGAGACATCAATACCATTGTTACACCCACAGCCCTATTGCTATACATCTCTTGGACCAATTACTAGGCTCGCATGCACATCAATTGAATTATCAGTACTTTACGTTTCTTGGTGTGATTCCAATGTTCATGAGAATGATGCTGCTAAATTGGATACATTTGTTTGCTTACAAATGAAGGGCCTACCATGGACAAGATGAACCTTGGAGCAGTTCAAGCATGGAGATGTTGGCATGCGCAAGAGAACAAAACGGAGTTACAAGTGATGATTCGGGACTTTGAAGCCACGTAATGAGTGCATGAGGCCTTGGACGAAATATACAGATGCCACTTTATAATATTCGTCCATAGGCTATTCTAGAGTCTTCGCGTCACCTTATTATTTAGCGACCCATGTAATTTCAGAAATACTTAAGTATAGGCTGTTTTTAGAGTCCGTGTATCTGGAGCATCCACGATCATCATGTGCATCCACAACCGTCTCATCAAGAGCCAAGAGGACCCATGACTAGGCCTGACTCGAGCTCTCGAGACGGTGACTTCTCTCCTTACTGAAATATCATATGACCCTCTCGAGACATGGCTACTACCTCAATCGGAATGTTGTGCATGCTTAGGTACCAAGGAACCAACCTAGGAGGCTGCAGCCCAAGATGGACACCAAGAGCAGAGAAGGGCTGCGAGTCCGGAGAGTACTACCGCTCAAGCCAAGCGGTACTACCGCTTGTTGTGATACTACCGCTCAAGCAGTACTACGCTGAGCAGGCATCAGCGGTACTACCGCTCTCCATCCGACCTACTTCCGCAAAACCCGACACACTCAGGAATCGAGCAGGCGTCGAGGCGGTACTACCGCCCACCAAGCGGTACTACTGTTGAAAGCGGTACTACCGCCATGAAGTAGCAGTACTACCGCCCTGCTGCTTGTGTGACGTATCGGGCCGAGCCCATGTACTCTTTAGCCCCAACTTACCCTTGGAGGTCCTAGACTATAAATAGACCTTCCCTCCTTTCTAGGGTTAGCTTTGGATTTGCTCATATTTGATTGTGAGAGCCTTTGCTCATCCACTTGGCTACTTCTCCTTGAGATCAGGGACCTCTCCGGAGAAAGATCCCCCAAGCGGTTCAAGACCCCCCCTCTGGGTGGACCCCATCAAGACCTCCTCGTGGAGAAGAGCGGCTACCTTGTATCCTACCCTTTGTTGTCCTTGAATCTTGTGCCACTCTATGTGTTTGATAATCCACTTGTGTGATCGTTTTCTTGTCGGTTAGTGATCTCTCTCTCGTTCTCCGTGTTCTTCCGCTCGTTCTTCGTGTTCTCGTGGGATTCTCTCCAAGCGTGAAAATCGTCATCCTAGGGTTCTGCCCTACATCATCATGGTATCATGAGCCCGTTGATCACGTTATTGGAGCCCCTACCCTCTTTTTCTAGCTTGATTTTGTTGTTTTTGTCCTAATTCGAAAATTCCCCACAAAAATAGCCCCAAATTTTTTTGTGATTTGTTAGTGTGATGAAATTTTGTTGATTTTGATCGGTGGATTTGCTTGGTTTCAATTAGTCTAGCATCTCCAAGTTTCACCTCTTTCCATCCACAAAATCCATCAATTTTGACCGAAATCACCCATTTCCATACAAAATCGGCATAACAATTGACGATCGAAAAATCCCGACTGGCGGTACTACCTTCCAGCGGTACACTACAGCTGAGGCGGTACCGCCCTCCTAGCGGTACTACCGCTGAAACTGCGGCACTACCGCCAGCCCCGTTCAGCCTAAATAGTGAAAAAATCCCGACACGGCGGTACTACGCCCGTTCCATGTTTCGCTTCTGACGTACTACCGCCCTCCCAGTACTACCGCCACAGCGTTCAGCCTTCCAACTTTCACCATTTTCATCGTAACTTTTCACTCGAACTCGATTTGAGTGTTCTTTGGCTCGTTTTGAAGCTATCGTTGCCAGTCCTCACCTTGGTTTCACCACCTTTGACACCATCAAATTTTCCGAACATCGGCATCTTTGCTAGGGCTTAAACCACATCATCCATTATACCACCTCCACTTTCCGCTACCATTTTTACGCTTTTGGTCTTTGAGAATTTGGGTTGTGGTTCCGTGTCCTATTGTGTTTGGCTATATAGAGTGCGGTTCGGCGTCAACATCACCACCACTCATCTTCGCCAAGGACTCATCATAGTCAGGGCGGTAACCTGGCATTTATCTGTCATCTCTACTTAATTGCATTGATAACCACATAGCCTTACTTTGCGTTGCTTACCCATCAAGACTAGCCATTGAGTATTGCTGGCAGCGACTTGTGCACCTTAGTGATCATACTCCATAGCATACATAGCATACCAAAGTGGTGCATATCTTGAGATCAACTTGTGTGTCACAATGTTGTCATAGCATACACAATTGCTATCTTGGTTCATGAAGTTTGCATAAGAAAAGAGCTCAAAAGGAAAGAGCCACAGCTTTTAAGCAAAGGAAAGATAAGCAAGAGCTTATAAGCAAGAACCATAGCATCATACAACATTAAGATTGTCATATCGATCATCTTGGATCATAGCACGAAATATCATATATAGCATACTTGGTGATGAGGACATGAATACCATTGTTACACCCACAGCCCCGCCATATCTTTGGACCAATTACTAGAGCTCAGCGCCAATTAAATTATAGGTACTTTCGTTTCTTGGTAATGATTCTAATGGTCATGAGAATATGATCTTGCCTAAATTGGATACATTTGTTTGCTTACAAATGAAGGCCCTAGCTTGGAGAAGGATGGACATTGGAGCAAGAACAAGCATGGAGATAATGCCATCATAAGGGAACAAACGGAGTTACAAGTGATGATTTGAGGACTTTGAAGCCACCATAATGGGTGCATGAAGCCTTGGACAGAAATATACAAGATGCTACTTCATACATGTGTCGTCCGAGGCTATTCTGAGTCTTAATCACCTTATTAGTGGGCAGGGCCCATGTAATTTCAAAATACTTAAGTATAGGCTGTTTTAGAGTCCGTATGTGTGGGGAAACAAGAGTTAGGGTTGATTTGGACCCCTCACCAAGGGCCACGAAATCCCCCCTCTTCCTCCATATATACAGCCCTTAGGGCACCGTTTAGACCTTGGGTTTTGTTTAGATTAAAAGTTAGCCATAGCTGCAACTTGGTGCTTACGTTTGTGTTCAACGACCAGACAAAGGCGTCACAAGAACCCTTGATCAATAAAGCTTTCATCTTATATTCGCAATATCCAGATTGCAATCGATTTCTTGCTTGTTCTTCGTTTGCTCGCGAGAAGCAGACCCTCGTGGTCAGTTGATCGTGCTCGGCGTGGTCAATAACCTCTCGGAGTTGGTTTAACGATTGCTAAAGTAGCGGCGATCTCCTTGCGTTAGTAGTCGGATCGTCAAGTGACTTCCTCCGAAACCAACATCTCATCGAAGGCGGGACACCTTTGCCTCTATCACTTGGGATAGAGATCGTTGCATTTTTCGAATAGGTTGTGCACAAGTTCGTATCCGCCTATTATTCTGTCGTGCTAGCGTCTCTCTAGTATTGTGCAACAAGACATTCTCGTGGTTTCCACATTTTGGCTCACTTTTGGTTGGCACAATCCCTTATCTATTTGAAGTGTGTGTTTCCGTGTACCACTACTTGCTTGGTCTACTTGTTACATTTGCGAATTGCGAATCTTTTTCCTTTATTGAGTCTCACACAATTTAACAAATTTTGTGCCACCATCCTAACAAGCTCCACCATAAGCTTTTATTTGTGTAGGTGTGAGAACCGACAAGAATCGGTACCAAGAGTGCTATTTCATTGTCGCATTTGAGTGAACTTGATTCATTTTCAACATCGGTCAAAGGTACATTGGTATAAGTTCTTTCCGTTCTACCACTCACATCTTGTTTGGAATGATGGATAGGCCAAGTTCGTCTACCAACCACTCTTCATCGAGAAACTGACGACAGGTCCTCATCGTCACCAAGAGCACCTCTTTGGTGCTGGCAGAAGTTGCACCAAGAACAACAAGCAATGAGGCGACCGCGCGACAACCTCGCCACCGACTTGCGACTCTCCGAGCAGCGTGCAAGAGACTACTTGACAACAAGTTCGAGGCTCACAAGCAAGAGAATGATGCAAGAATGGGCGAGATCGCGTTGATGAGAACACGGCATCATTCACTTCTTCATCATCAAGGCGGAACCGCTCGAGTCGACATTCCGGCGACACCTTCTACGACTCAAGTACACCGTCGCCGAACACTCTTGCGAGCAGCGGCGCCAAGACCCGTCATTTATCTACAACCGCTACATGACAAGCATTCACAAGAGCAAGTTGATGATCAAGTTCCTCGTCCTCAATCAAACCAAGAGGCTTTTGCTCAAGCCCAAGACGACAAAATCTTAAATGCCAACAAGAGGAAGAAAAACCCGTCGTCACCAAGGCGAACAAGGCAAAGCTCAGCGTCTTCAACAACAACAACGTGGCGCAAGCTCTTGGCGCAACGTGCACTTCAAGAATCAAGTAGAGCCTTAGCCAATCGCCAATGACGAGCGCCAATCAAAGGAAGCCCTTGAGAAGAAATCCAAGAGGAACTACCAACCTCATGTGCAGCGTCAAGTTCCTCAAGCCCCTCCACAAGCTCGTCAAGCTCCACCTCAACATCAAGTTCAACAAGAGCAAGTTGATCATGGTCTTCCTCCGCAAAGAGCAACATGAAGGCAGTACATTCCACGTCAAGGGCGTCATCATCAACATCGCCAACAACACAATGAAAAACAAGCTCTGACAAGCTAAAATTCACCATGCCCAAGTTCAATGGAAGCAATGACCCGAAGACTACCTCTCATGGGCATTGAAGGTTGACAAAATCTTCGGTTGCACAACTCGAAGCGAAGAAAATCGCTATGGCATCACTTGAGTTCCAAGACTACGTGCTCATATGGTGGGAACAAATCATTGAGTGGCGACAAGCAAGAAGTGAACCCCAATCACCACTTGGGCTCAAATGAAGGATGTCATGCGAGCACGTTTTGTGCCAACCTACTACAAACCGACCTCTTCAAGAAACTCCAACTACTCAAGCAAGGAACAAAGGCGTTGAAGAATACTACAAGGAGATGGAGATAGCCATGATTAGAGCCAATGTCAAGGAAGATGATGAGCAAACTATAGCACGTTTCTTGAGCGGACTCAATCATCCCATCAAGAAGATGCCGACTTCAACCATACTCATCCCTCATTGAGCTCGTATCAAGCTACAAAGGCGGACGCCAAGTACAAGATGACTTCAAATCATGAAATGCGATGTGGAACCCTCGTGGGCGATCTTTCACGTTGGGCGGATCCTCGGTGAATCCACGAAGAACAGCGGAAGAAGAAGAGGAAAACAGGGAAAGCGAGAGAATTCACTCAACCGACAGAGATCAATCACACAAGTGCTAGCTCGATGAACACAAAGGGAGATACATGATTCAAAATTAACAAGGGCGATACAAGCGGTAGCCGTTCTTCTCCGTGAGGGTCTTGATGGGGTCCACCCTAGAAGGGGTCTTGAATCCGCTTGGGGATCTTCTCCGAAGAGGTCACAGGCTCGAGGAAGTAACCAAGTGGAATGAGCAAGGCTCTCACACAAACATGGCTAAACCTAAGCTAACCCTAGAAAGGAGGGAGGTTGTCTATTTATAGTCTAAGCCACGAAGGGGTAAGTGAGAGGGGATACAAGGCCAAAGGCCGCTTGTTACGAAGGCGGAGTAGTACGCTTGGGAGGGTAGTACGCTTTCCAATGTAGTGCCGCTTGACGGCGGTAATCGGACCGGTCGCTCGAGCACAGGAGTTTGTCGGGTTGAGCCGGAGAAGCGGAAGTTGGAGTGGCCTCGGGGCCTTAGCGGTATCCGCTTGGTGTTAGCGTAGTACCGCTCGCTCAGGTCTTCTTTCTTCTTCTCCTTCCTTCGCTTCCGGCCGGCCTTGGTCCTTGGGCTCTCCATGGTCTCCTCGGGTGTACGTATGCAAGTCCGTCTTGATAACATCCATGTCTTACATGCGGAAAGGGAAGATTCGGAAAGGAGCGAGTTCACCTTAGGTCCAATGGCGCAAATCGAGGTCTCATCTTATGTATCCTTGGGGCTTGGAAGTACATGGAGTGTACATGGGGATGAGCGTGGGATGCTCGCATCATCTCCCTCCCTTGGGAAAGATCCGACCTCGGATCGTGATCCTCATCCCCATAGGAGCGGTTGTAGTACGGACTTGTAGTTGAGCGAAGTTGAAGACATGGCAAATCCAAGTAGTCCAAGGTGTCGGGAGTGATAGACATGCAAAAGAGCAAACACAAAACACTCGGAAATACAATGGTTAAGCACCCAAAGTGTCCATCATGTAAGTGAGTCCGTCAAAAATTGTTCATGACAAGGCATGAGATGCTTATCCAAATGATGTAAAATGACATGTAAAGCATTCATGGAACCAAAGCATGGTGCACAAACGACAAATTCTACCATTGTGCAAAATGATGTCATAGAGACGGTTTATCAATAGCATGAATATGGCAATGGATGCTCAACATGTGTATGATATCATGCAATGATGATGGCAATGTGATCATTATGTATGAAGATGCCATCAAGAAAGATCACAACAAATTTGCTAAGAAAATGCACAAGCTCATATATCATGGATGACATGGGAATACAAGATGCAACAAGGCAATCATAATGTGAGTCAATCCATGCATAAGGCAAATTTGTGGTGAGTATGTATGTCCATCGAGCATGAGTATGATCACAATCAACAAATATGGAGGTGTTGGTATAAACCGATGTTGCGGCAAAGTGGAAAACCGGGTGCATCCAATAAGTCGGCG
>JAHIAM010015761.1:0-11896 GCA_021605205.1 Aegilops longissima
GTACTAACATTGTTGACAAATGTAATATGTAAGAAAAGGATGGCTGATATAATTTACATATAAGATGGTGGCTAAGCGGATGGCATTGCAAAATTCACATATATGATGCTGGCTAAACAAGGTGGCGTTGCATAATTCACATAAATGATGAATAAACTAAATATGGCATTACGCACAAAGGATGTCTAAACTAAGCAGATGACATATTTGATGTATAAAGTAAGCAATGCAAGACACCATATGCATGATATAACCAACATCGGCATGCCAAGTTAGGCGAAGACCTCGGGGGTAAATAGGAGTTATCTTCTCATACGAATCCCCTCGAACAGATATCTTCCTCTCGATTACAATCCGAAATGCGTGGAGGGGGCTGCCTTTGCCTACCATGGGCGCGTCGCATGAAATTATATTGCCATGCAAGGCTCGTCTCTTTTGCTCTACATGTTTGGTTCCATTGTTTACAATAACTGTCATGCATAGGAATAAAACATAGTGAGATTATGTAAGGAGTGCATGCAGAAATCGAGTGATGGTAGCAACCTGTGGATAGACCCAAAACCAATAATAGTAGGCGGATAATGGCTTGATTAATAAATCGGATAATGGCTTCTTCTTTGTTTGTTTCCCACCAACATGAAACTCATAGTAGACACGGAGATTAACGGATAGTAGATAGATACTATTGATAGCGGCCGATATGTACCCCACAACCATTTAAAAACTCAAGTTTGACCATTAGTTTGGAGTTGACTCGAGTCTAATCGGTGAACAGGACGATAAAGTAGCATGTAATATTAAGCGATGCATAACGTGCGACACGAAAAGTGCGACCTCTCTTGCGGACCCGTGTAGTCCTCGAGGTCATCTGCTCGGTTGATGATGGTAATGCAGTTTTCATGGCTGCCGCGGGAAGAAGACTGGCGAAAGACAGTCGAGGCGGATCCTGCGTCTTGGACCCTTCGTCGTTGGGCATGGCTGGGGTGGATAGGACACAATAGAGGCGGGACAAACCACGCAAGATTTTCTTTGACAACTATTTGTAAGAAAGTAATTACGTAAGGGCTCATTTGAATTGGAGGATTCCAACAATGCGGGATAGGAAATAGACAGGAATAGGATAGGAATGCGTGCAAAGCAGAGAATTTAAAAACAAGGTTTTTGCCAATCTGGGTGTTTGATTCACAACAATTGGAAGATCACAGGATGCAAAGAAGCATGGTGAGATTAAGTCAAACCACAAGAAAATGTCGGTTATAATGCTATTATGCTACTATCTCTTAGTCTTGTGCTTCATGAATAGGAATTTGAAAAGGAGGACAAGTGAAAATTAAAATTCCTATGTTTTTCTTTCAAGGAGACACTAAAGGAACAAATCCGTGTGCTCGATGGACAATATATATAACATGTAGAGTAAAAGAGATGCAACAAGTGTACAACCTCTTTGGCGAAGCCATGTCGATCTCAGCGTGATTGGGTTGGCGGTGAGGATGCTCCGTGACTTTCTTTGTCGGGGAGGAAAGAAATCTTAGGCGAGGAGATGGAGCCAAGGTCCCGGCTTGTGATGGAGGGTTTGTTGTTGGAGCAACTCCGGTTGAGTTTCGGTTGGGCGAAGGAAAAGAGACAAAACAACGTTAACCTGGTGGAATTTTCATCTCTAATGGCAAAATACATAACCAAAAGTGCTAGATGTAAAAACATCATCTCTCGAACAAGCCCGGGCCGAACTTAAGCTTCCGGCCCGAACCTAGCTGGCGAAACTGAATTTTCTTTTTCCGAAACTGAATTTTCTTGTCGGCCCGAATGCCTAGCAATGTGAGGCTACCGGTCGGTCGTGACTTTTTTCTCGGTCGATTTTGCAGCCGTTGGATCAAAATCAAGGGCTGCGGTTCATCTTCAACCTCCACCCCACCGGCCGAACCACCGGAAATAACAGCCCCCGCCGCCCTGACCGCCGCCCGCCCGCCCAAAAACCCCCCGCGCCCGGCCGCCCGGCCCCCGGCCCGGGCATTTCCCATCCGCCCTGCCCGACCCCCAAGCCCCCCATCCCGGAACCCTAAGATAGATAGTGGGGTACCTCTCCTCCCCCTTTGGTTCTTCCTTCACCCGTGAGCCCACCTTAAAATAAAAAGTCGTTTCGGTGATTAAGTGTAGAAATGGGAACGCCAAAAGAGCAAGAAGCGACGGCAGCCGCAAAGCAAGACCGGCGGGGGGCCGAGGAAAAGCGGCAGCGGCGGCGAAGCTAAACAGCACAGCTCCTTATGTGGGCGTCGCCCAGGGAAGGCCCATGGAAGAAGGTCGGCGCCCGGCCGTGGATGGAGCCAGCGGCCGTGTTTCGGGACCGGGCCGGCAAGCCGTGAGATCGAATCAAGAAAAAATCCGGGATTAGTGTACAACCTCTTTGGTGGCGCCGATTAGGCGGCTTCATCGAAGGAAGCGATGATGATGATGCTCCCGGTGGTGCGGTGAAGGGTTTGGGGAATGGAGGTGGCCGAAAAGGCGAGGGAACGTCGGGGCAGCTCCTTGGAGGTGGAGGGCGGGGTGGCTGAAGGCGGGGCGATGAGATCGACAGCGGATCCTCATCGATGCGGTGGATGAGGGCGTCGAGCGTTGTTGTGGGCGGCGTCGTCGGGGAAGAAGCTGGTGGGTGGCGGACGGAGCGGTGTGGGGTTTTCGCGGGTTTTTGGCCTCGGTGTCTGAATGGGTGGGGGATGGGATGGGTGGGGAACCATGGCTTAGGAACTTGTCAAAATGTGGTAAGGTTATTACCCCCCACCCCGATTTGGGCGGTTCTTTGGTTCAAAGGGTTTTCGCGTGTCGGGATTTCCACAGGTGGGAGTTTTTGGCGTTGTAATTTCGGAAAGCAAAGGGCGGGTTGAGATGGAGGGTTGTCGGAGAACGGAGACAAAGATATATCTTAAATATTTCGGGCTAAAAGGCGCGGTTGAAATTTCCGGACAAGCCTAACATGTCTTTACCAAATCAATCGCACTACAAATGTCATTCAAAACTTTGAATTCATGTTATGTTCAATTAAAATATTTCGCTGGTATAATGCATGCAACCTACTACTCAAATGAGCGTTTTAGTGCATTCCAAGCGTATATACTACCCTTCAATATGAACTAAATTTGAATAAGATCTCGTAATGATTGTTTGTGAAGTCAAAGCATTTGAATTCGTTTCTCTTTTAATAAGATCTACAATCATCATTATTGTCAAGTTAAACCATCGTTTGTGTATTATCTTCACAGCACACCACATGATTAGTCTCGAGTTACATATGAACTATGTGTACTTTGAACTCGAACTAGATTTTTGAATCCACTTTATTTTGATTTCAAATCACATTTTTCTAGCTCTAGCTAGAATAATCTAAACCATGTCTCATATTATAATTTTCACATTATGGGCCCCCTTCCTACGTATTTAGATGTGAGTTGCAAACACCACACATTACCACAAATTCAAATAAAATGTGAGAATGTTAGATATATAGTATTTTTAGATTGTAAAGGGCTGCAAATACCCACATTATCACAAATTCAAATAAAATGTGAGATTGTTTGATGTATAGTATGGTTTAGATTGTTAATTTAGTTTGAGTTGCAAGCGCATTATCACATTATGGTATAACATGTGCAACACGTGTATCACCTATATTCATGCATGCAATGTTTAAAAACTATGATCTCCTATTCAAATATATGAATCCGCTTTCATATCAAATTATGATCTTTGTTAGTCTCTTACACCCACAAATCCTCTAACCTTTGTAGCTACCACTAACTTTCTCCGTGCATGCACCCCTCCTCGCCCTCCTCCTCCCTCGGCATTCTATCCACGGGCACATTCATTTTTTTCTTTAGGTCGTTCTCCCGAGTCTCCACAACTCCTTTCCGACACACCGGTCGATAAACCTCTCCATGATGCCTGCCTAAACACACAACCTTCAATCTCCTCCTTTATGTGTCCTTGCCTCGTGTCTCTCATATGGGGGAACACGTGTAAACTCTCCCCTCTTTTCATCGATCTCACAACCGCACCTCCTCCCCTATCTAGCTAGTAGTTGGGCCTCTCCACCTCCTAGCTCCATTCTCTCTGTCTATCCGTCTTTGGGCCTTATTTGCCTCTAACAAATGGGCGTACACCGAATTCTCGCTATACATATAGCCAGCTAGGTCCTTATAACTCGTTTTTACCCACACATCGTCGATCTACCTCATTAGTTGTGTCTCTCCCCTCGACAAACAACAATTGATCTACCGATCTAGTTAGGTTTGCTTACCAAACACATGGTTCCCCTTCATCATCCATGGATGTGCCAACAGATCTATCACCCTTGAGCACACGAAACACATCCCCCTCTTATTGATAACATTGCAGTTCCACCCTCGGTTTGTCTAGTAGGCCTCTCCCAACATCCCGAAAGCAACTCCATCACCCATCGGCCTCTACCCTCTCCCCTCTCCTCCCTCTCCTCTCCTCTCTCTCTCTCTCTCTCTCTCTCTCTCTCTTCCCATCATATTTCCTTCCTTGATTATGTATGGATGTCCCGATCTCCCTCAAGACATAGCTGGGTCTCTCCTTCTCCAACACATAAGGTCGTTCTACCTCTATAGTTAGGCCTGCCCCTCCCCCCCCTCCCCCACACACACCGATACATCAAGCGCTCTAGTCATGTTCCTCCACACACAAACTTGACATGTGCCCTCTAACGTTCCGGTAGGCCGGTGCCCTATATCTTTGACTTGCCCCCCCCACACACACACACACACACACACACACACACACACACAATTTGATGGCTCTCTTCATCGATCTACCCCCCACTTGATCCTCTCTTGACTCTATCGATGCTATGACCCCTCCCTCTCTTCTCGTGGATTGCCGGACCCTCTATGTATGATATGGATAGGCCTCCATTTCCACACATTGCATGCAAAATTTTGTTTGAGATGTCATGACATATTCCCACAAATAATTCACGAAATCAACCCCCCCCCACCCCCACCCCCCAAAACAAAAAACACTCCACCGGTTTGGTTTATCTCCACACACCCCGTGGGTGGGGACATGCCTGAAGAAGAAGGTGCATGCGGCCGTACTCCGTCTCTTTCCCAACCACACCCACCGGGTTCACGGTGGAGCTCATTTTCTGGAAAAAGGCACCCACTGGTAATTTGCACCGTGTCTTGGTTGTCCACTTGGTGGAGGGAGGATCGTCTACCCGGGTGAACAAACAAATTGCGACTTGGCGTTATGTTAAATTAAAAAAAGGCAAACCATGTGGGGCCTACCTTGGGAAGGCTCTATACCTTTGGAGTACTTTTGATTGTCCCGTCAACTCGGAGCAGGAGAAGCTTGCTTAGCGTCTCCCCGCCCAACCGGTGGCTCGGGATGAGGTGAAGCTTGCTCCTCCCTGCCCATCGGCGGTGGCTCGCGGGGCGAGGAGAAAAATTTTACTCCCTCCGTTTACTCCTCGTCCCTACTACCTTGGTTATAGAGATTATATCATATTGTTTGGAAATATATGTCCTTTAGTAGATTTCAATATGAACTACTAGTACATACTCCAAACAAATTGTATATAGGCGTATTTTAGAGTGCATTCACTCATTTTGCTCCTTATGTAGTAGCACTCTCCCTCGCCCTCGACCCTCGCCCACGTGGTGGGCGTGCAGCAATTCATTGGTCTCATATACCAGCGATATATCGAACTACCATTATTGCTCGAACTTCCCGAAAGGCGAAGAGCCAATCCAAGGTTAATATTTTGGAGATGCCAAGCCAAGGTTAGTAGGTGCCGCTCATTTATAAATAATTTTTTTTCTTAGGCCGTCGCCAAATATGATAGGTTCATATGGAGAAAAGGAAACGCTCCACTATATACATAGTCGGGGCGGGCCAGCCTACCGGTTGCTTGCGGGGTTGCTCTCTTCACACTCTCTCCCGCATTTGGCCACATCTCTAACATCCCGGGGATCCGTCCGCTTGGGGAAGGGTGGATGCTTAGTGTGATCACGGTGGCCGTCGCCGAGGCGAAAACCTTGTCGGACGTTCGATCAGGGGTCCCGCCGTTCTCTCCCAAAGCGGGTGAGGTTGCCTTGTCCCTTGCTCCTGCCGCGGCGTGGCGGTTCCGCCTCCCCGCCCTCCTCAAGGTTGAGCTCGTCCCTCGGTACAACTCCCTTTGACCGGCTTGCACCCTTGCTCCACTGCCCCATCACTCCTGTGGATATTTCTCTACTTCTTTGCCCCCAACAATACCTCTCGGCTTCTACGTCTTGTTTTGTGATGAGTTTATGTCTCATCAACTAGTCCTAATAATCTTATTCTAATCCGCTTCTTCAATTTCTTTGCCACAGGGATGCTCATCTCGATTTTGGTGAAACGCACAAAATGATCCGATGGTCAAAAGGTTTGCAAACTTCATTTATTAGGAAGCTTTCCGTTGCCGACAAATTGAAGCCGATCGGGTTCACGGTTCAAGGGCTAGGGACTGCATGGATCGTTTTTCTTTAGCTGCCTCTTTCCAAAATAAGTGTCAACTTTAGTAGTAGTACAACTTTGTACTAAAGTTTGCACAAAGTTAACAATTATTTTGGAATGGAGGGGAGTACATATTGCTATGATCATCAATCATTGAGATGCAATAGCATGCATGTTAGTCTCCTTTGTATTTGATGAAATGTTGCAGGGGCAACCTTGGGCCAAAGATACATGTAGAGGTGGAAGCTTCATAGCATTGTACAAATTTATCTCACGATAAATTCTGATGCTACTAGTACTATACTAGTACTTCCTCCGTTCCTAAATATAAGTCTTTGTAGAGATTTCACCATTAACCACATGCGGATGTTATAGATGCATTTTAAGTGTAGATTCATTCATTTTGTTTATGTAGTTCACCTAGTGGAATCTCTACAAAGACTTATCTACTAATAATAATAGCCCCCACTACTAGAAATTCTCTATCCTCTCCTTGAGCCACATCATCAAAATTAGCGTGGCCGTTAGATGAAATAAATTAGTCATAATAGGCGATCTAGGCGTTGGAGGCTCCCACTAAGCCACATGCAAGCATGGAAATACCGTGGCACATGCATGTGAGTGGGTTTTAAATCACATCAACATGTCGCATGCAAGCATGCCTTAGCATGCATAAGTGAGCTTTTAAGTCCCATTAACAATCAAAAAATATAATCCCATTATGCATAGGAGGTTGGCTGATCTTACTTGGGATGATCTAAATGATGATGGGAGTTTATTTAGTTTGGCTACACATTTTCAGCGGTTATAGATTTTTTAGTTCTATGAAATCGATAATTTTGGAGAATAGCTGTTCTTGACAGCGTGCGAACTCATCTAGTAATATTTGGAGCAGAGTACTATTAAAGTTAGGTGTCACGGGTGATAGTGTGAGGTGGGCCATGTAATCACGACCTGCTGTTTTCCTTGCTCTTGCACTCCTCCGCTTAAGAATGGAAAATTGTAATCTACTACCTCCTTTACCGGCGTGGGACATCCAGCAGTCCTACCACTCATAATAAGACCAATGAGGTCAAATCACATAGACCCAGCATAAGTTGGAGGAACGAAGCAACCATCACTCTTGCGCCCGGTGAGAGGTCGCGTCCGCTCTGCCGGGCATGAATGCGGCACCGATTCTTTGGGCGGTCTGACCGTTAGGCGGGAAGCCGGAGCGATGGAGGGCTTTGGGTGGGCAGGCTGGTGAAGGCGTGGCAGCTGTCGCTGTCCCTACGGACACGCCCGGAAGCGAGAGGATGCACCGACTCTGGCTAAAATCATACACTACACACCACTTCGAGGAGTAGGTCGATCTGTCGCACTCTCTAACACACACTTTTTAAACACACACCGCACCGCACCTTGGTCGTGCACCTTCTAACGTGACTTATTACACCTAGCGGAGGAGTAGTAAGTATCTGAGATCTGATGCACTTGACTTAAGTCGAATACAAGTGCCCAAAATTTGTGTGCATGTTATAATAAGGATTCACTTAAAATACGTGAATACGAGAGGATCAATTGGACATGTTCCCGAGCAGTGGCAGATGTGTGAGTAATAGATACACACTGGCGCTTTTAATTTTCTTATTAATTTGTTTGTTTCACCCTCATTTGGTGGGACCCAGCATACTACGTGGAGAGAGGTAAGGTGACTAAGGCTGCATTATTTCTACCCTTGTGGATAGTCTTACCACCAAAGCCACATGAACGATTATGATTGAAATCCTAATGACTCCACACACACACAAAAACACGGCATGCTGTCACCGAATGCAGGAATGTATAAAGGTTATTTTCCTCGTTGAACATAACGGAGGGTTGTGTAGCTAGTTAGCTGTTAGCTCATCAAACTTGAGGTCTCGGGTTCATAACTACACTTGAGCATAATTTTTGCGGGAGGATTCTTTGGGTCAAAATGTTTTCTAGGGTTTGCCTTCACACTCTTCTCGATTATATATACACGCTGGAGCCTCGGTAGCTTGTAGTTGCTCTCTTCACACTCTCTTGCCCTCTCCCTTTGGAGCCTCGGCTTGTAGTTGCTCTCTTCACACTCTCTCGCCCTCTCCAGATCTAAACAAGACTTGTTGGCCTCTCTCTCCCTCCTTTGTTCAAAAAGCGGCGGATCCGTCCATGGGGAAGGAAGGAGGCTTATGTCGCCGTCGTGAGGAGGAATCCCTAGCTGTTGTTCACCCACCATGGCGGCGGGAGGCCTCACCCCTTCTTCTTCGCAGCCGTCCGTCGCCCACGAACCACGCCCCAAGAACCTTAAGGTATATTTTACTTACTCACATGCATTGCTCTAGCTGCATGTATACCATGAATCTAGGGCGTGGTTCAAGAGGAAAGAGTGGGGAAAGTAGTGGGAAAAGTTGTATATAGCATGAATCTGGGCGTGGTTCAAAGAAATGAAGGGGAAAGTTGTATAGCATGAATCTGGGCGTGGTTCAAGAGGAAAGGAATGGGGAAAGTAGTGGGAAAGTTGTATCGCATAAATCTGGGGCGTGGTTCAAAGAGGAAAGGAAGGCGAAAGTACTAGTTCAAAAAGGAAAGGAAGGGACAAGGTTGTAGAGTTTGAGCGGGACTAGATTTCTTTGCTCACATAGGAAAGGTGTCTAAAGATAACAAAAGCTGGGACCAACACAAATATGCTCCTTGGTTGTTTGTTCTTTGTTGCACAGGATGCATGACCACAGTACATCGGCATAGTGCTGGTCGTCCATCCGTGCAACTCATTACTGTTGTTAATCTAAGGCCTGTTTGGTTAAAACTCCTAGTCCCTACCTGCTTGGTTCGAGGGACTAAACATGGACTAGAGGTTATTAAATGACATGATAAAGACCATGTTACCTAGTAATGAACTAATAGAAACAAGGTGCGATCGTGGCAGGAATGTGGAAAAAGTCCCAAAAGACTCCCTCGGGGTCTTCTTTCTTTAGTCCCAAATGCCCACTTTTAGTCCCGAAAAGTCCCTCTGTTTGGTTTAGATGTGGTGACCGGAGTTTTTAGTCCCTACACCAAAATGTCCTGTAAACAAACACCCTCTAATAATGCATTGGAAAATTGATGCAATGCCACAGTTAAAAGCAAATTACATGTTTAACAATTTTATTGTTAATATAATCTCTATGTTAATATTAATCAATGCCACCGTTTGAGAAATGCTCTTGTCTTGCTTTCTTTCCCATTTAGATAAGGTAGATGCTTCTTTTTGTTGGCTTCGTGTCATCCACCTTATTGACCACTAATTGTTTCCTTTGCACCTCTGGTAAGCAGGTTATCTACTTCACCGTTGCCATTGTGACCTTTTGTTCCTTCACAAAACACTTTTGTTTTAAGAGTGTTTTGTGCAGTTCAACAAAATGTCACACCGACAACGTTAGCTTGCTTGATCTTAGTGGAACTGCACAAGAGGAGATCTTACTTCCTATCCGTTAAGGGAATTTGGTTCAGATCTTCTTCTTGTGAGTTGTTTGAATTCCGCATCATGAGAGGTCGATTACTAGCCTTCTTTCACATGATTCTGCGTGTGCTTTCATATGTTGTGCTACTTATGCGATAATGTTGCTTGATTTTAGTGAACTGCACAAATGGAACAAGACTTCCTCGTATGTACTATAATATCCCATTGAGGTAAGATAAGGATATTTCTGGCTGCGCTGTATTTTGCCACTTTCATCAGAAAATTAAGTTTAGTACTATACTTTTGCTCCCTAATTGACATGCCAAATCTTACATTGAAGGAAGCTTATCATTATTGAACCAAGTGATGAAGGGAAGAACAAGCGGAAGAAAAACAAAAATCAACTCCGGTGCTGTAATGAAACCTTTGGGCTGTGATGACACAAGTAATGATATAGTTTTGCATCTTAATTTATTGCTATGGCTGGAGCGAGCAATTGTTTTGCCCTGATTTGATGCCATACGTAATTATCTCTACTTGTGCAAACAGGGATCTTCTTTGAAGATACCATATATTTTAGTGGGCCACAAGAAGATGTTGGAAACATTAAACTAATCGAGGTATATAGTAAGCATGGCCACCCCGTAGATAGCAAAGATGGTTCGGAGAAGTGCTTCATCTTATGCTCTACACAATCAGCCTCGACAAATGTTGGTACTCACCCACTGATTTCATCCATATGATTGAGCTTTGTCATCTCTATTGGTGTTGTGCTCTTGTTTAGATCTTGTCATGAAAAAGTGGTATTGTCCTTGAGAAGTGCTTCATCGTGTTGTTTTAAATATTTCCTTTCCTTTTTTCAAGCAAGCAGGATCATCTTCCTCGAAGAAGAATATGGAGTCGTGAAGTGACTAGTTCCGATTATGCTAGGATGAAGAAGCCCTTCTATCTTCTCATCGGAAGGGCAGTTGAAGGATGGTTACATTACTCCCACAAGACCAAACTAACTTCAGCTCGGAAGGTGACAAATCTCCATTTTTTTTGTGATTGCAGTACAATGTTGTTCTAGGATTCTTTCGGTGAGTTCCATTTTCTAAAAGTGTGCTCTACATGGACCATGTATGTCTGTTAATGTCAATTCATAGTCAGTTTGCTTTATACTAATCACTTTTTGTATTTGTGCAAGCAGGGTGCTCACTTGATTTCAGCAGGAACTGCACAAAATGTTCATGAATACATCGAATCATTCATTTCCACCACAAGAAAGGAGGTGCCCATAAGTTCAAGGCGTTGCAACATATAAGGCGAAATCATACAAGCTACGGCAATTTGGTTGATTTTGGTGGGCGCACAAAAGAACAGCTGGTTTATTTACGAGGTGCCATGTCAATGTCGAACTGATGGCAAACCCTTCCCATTCCACAATCGTAGGCATTTGATATTTTGGAATGGGACAACCTTGTCAAATTTTGCTCATTGATTTTAGCAAGAATGCGTTTGATATTTTGAATGGGCGCCCTTTGCTGTCGCGTGGCGATCAATTTTTCTTTATTCTTTAGTTGTGAAGTAAATATTGCCTCGACATGTGAGTCCTGAGATGCATAATCATCGATTGTTTTGAATGTTCTCTATGAATTGCCGGCTGTGTGTTTGATTGCAATGTCTGAAGGCTAAAAGCTGCTCAAACTCTTTGTACTCATACATTCCTTTTACTTAGCCATTGTGAAAGTGCATACTTTTTGTATAAGATTGGTCAAAGTAGAGATACTTTATGAAAAAACTTTATCAGACTAGAAAGGACGGAAGGGTACATGTCTCTGCAAACTGGTGATCACCACAGGAATAATGCTAGTACGTATTGTTTTGCATGTTCATCAATGCCGTGATAGAATTGAACTAATAAATAAATTCATTCATACTCGGATTTCATATAAACATGCGTTCATTCATTTTACATTCTTCAAC
>JAHIAM010015762.1:0-18778 GCA_021605205.1 Aegilops longissima
AGAACCCCTTTGACCGGGTCCCGTGTGTCCCTCCCTCTGCCTTCTCCCTTTGCTCCGTCCTCGGGTCCCGCCCTCGGCGAGTCTCGGGTGCTTGTATGCAGGTCGCGATGCCGTGGTCAAGGCCGGTGAGGGCTGGAAAACAGTTAGACCCTGACTCGTGATTTCGGGCACCCCCTTTACGTGCAAGCGGCTTTCTGTAGAGTGAAGGAGACACCATGGGGGCCCTTTGGGCTGCTCCTTGAAGAGATCCTATAGGCTCATCACAGAAAGAATGAAAGTTGCCCGTGACAACCCCAGTCGCCTTTAGTTGCCGGAGAATGGAAACCGAAAAGAGCGGTGGCGCTAGTGGGGTCGGACGAGCTCACCATTCAGGTTTGTCGGCGTTGGGGGCGGACCCATGCCAGCGCCGTGGTTAAGGGAACCTCCATCGGTTGGTGTCGATTGGGGGCCTGGTCAACATGTTAATCATGAAGGAGCCATTTAGATAAACAAAAAAACGAACATCGCGGGTGGACCCAAGCGACTCGGGGATGATGCAACCAGGCGCCCCAAACAAGATAAGCTAGGAACCCGAAGTAAAGGGATACCGCGGAGGGCGGACCGGCACGGAATAATGCAGCCCGGGCTCCGGTAAATGAAACTTGAAAGATGTCACGATAGCGTTGAAGGCGAAAGGGTGTTGGTGCGCGACTCGGTGGGCTGCGGGGGCCGATCCTCCACGCCGCCCCTCGGGGGCCTCGGGGAGGCTCCGGGAGGCAGTGGCTCCTCGTGGAATCTCCATCTCTGCCGGGGCTGCGGGCGCTGGCCTCTTGAGCCTCGGGATGCTCCTCATGGGCGCCCCGTGGGCCGTGTTAAACCGTGGCATCCGTAGGCGGGGGTGGACCTTCCGGCGCCCCGGATAGGGCAGGCTCCGAGGCTGGGAGCCTGGTATGCGATCACGCAGCCACCATCCCCCTGGATGGGGAGCTGCCCCGGGGTGGGTGGGCGCGGCGCAGCATGGCTCTTGGTGACCCCGTTCTTGATGATTGGGACAAAGCCGGGAGGACTCCGGTGGGCCCCCGACTGATCCTTTGGTGAATGTGATGGGGCCCGACCACACGAGGGCCGTCTTGACTTGGGGGGACTGCATTCACTTGGGGCTGCGAAAGCGTTGAGAGGTGGGGCAGCTCCGCCCGGGATCAGGCGATGGCGCTCCAGAAGCCCCAGCCCCTCGGATGATGGTCTTCATTTCTCCTTGGCTGCGGCTGGGAGGGAGGCTTGCGTTGCCGCGGGATCCTCGCGAGGCTGATCCCTCCGGCCTCCCTTGCGGGAGTCCGCCGGTGATCCTCGCGAGTTGGTCGCGCCACCCTTGGTGAGGCGGGTCTTCCCCTCTGTTTCCTCCTCCTCGGTCAGCCCTTCGGTGGGGGGCGTTCCTCCTTCTGCGGCTCGGGCTCTTGACATTCGTTAGTGTTGTGGGTGTGGAGGTGGTTTTCCCATGTCGGCTGCCCTTGGAAGACTGGGCTGATCTTGCCCGGGTGTCCCGGTTCGCATGACCGGCAGCCCTGCCTTCAATCCTTGGCCTTGGGTTTCTTCTCTTACGGGTTCCGGCGGGCGGTCGAGGGAGAGGCGCCCTTCCTCTTCTTGGCGCTTGGTGGCCAAGTTGAACAACTCAAAGTGCACAAGTCTTCGTGCCCGGCTCCTCCTTCATCTTGCGTCGCGCTGGTCGGAGAAAGGGGGATGGCCTCCTCGGTCACCTTAGGAATCTTGAGGCGTGTGTTGTTGAAATCTGGATGTATTTCTGCACGGTCTCCCCATTCTCTTGCGGCCATCCTCTGGCGGTGGGTCAGAAGTACCTTGGAAGTTGGCGATGGCAGTGCACCTCGTCCGAGGAGATCATGCACAGGCAGTTGGGCAGGGGGACCGTCCTTGAGCACCATGGAAAACCGATTCGCCATGACCTTCTGTCTCCGTTGGCGGCTTTGATGCCCCTCGTAGAGCTGGAGGAACTCTTGAGGTCGGCCGTCCGTGTGGCGAGGAGGAGGTAGCGAACTTGCGGCCCGCGATGCTGCCCTTGGTGGTGAAAACGCAGCCTTGTACCCAGGAGGCCAAAAAGTTGGTTTCCAGGTCCCCATGCGCTCGGGGGGCGTGGGGTTTGATTCTTTGGAGCAGGCGTGGTCATGGGGGGCTGGGAGCACTCGGGCGCTTCTTGGCGAGGCTTCCACTCCTTGTTGGGCCAGGGCAGTTCCGAAGACCCGCCTTGGAGCAGGCGCCTTCTTGAGGAAGGCCCGGCGCCCCAGGCAAAACCGCCCGCCGGGCGGAGTCGGTCTGGGGGGGGCAGAGAGCCCCTGGGTGAACGAGCTTCGCGGCGGTCGAGCCACTCTTCGTGAGCGTCGTCGCGGGGTAGCGGGATCTCGTTTGCGATGGCGGCTCGAGCCTCCATGGCGCCCGGGTGGCGAGGCGAAAAGAACCAGAGGCGAGTGAGGGGTGCGTCGCCGTCTTGCCTCACGGAGGATCTTTGGGGTGCTTGCTGCTTGTTCCCCGCCGGGGGCGGGGCGTTCCGTAAGCAGAGGAGCAGCGAAGGGCGCCCGGACAGAGAACCCGGCGCAGAGGCGACGGCTCGGTGCTGTCGGTCCTAAAGGGCGTCGACATGGATCCGGTGGTCAAAAAAGGCGGTGGAAAACCCCGCGCCCTAAGCGCCAAAGTTTGGGTTCCGGCCCCTTGTGGTTCGAACCTTTGGGGTGCGGAGATCTCGCCCTCTACCACCCCCCGCCTCGTAGGATCTAAACTCTGAAAGGAACAACACAAAGACACAAGGTTTATACTAGTTCGGGCCACCATTGTGGTGTAATACCCTACTTAGTTTGTGGTGTGGTGGATTGCCTCTTGGGCTGATGGTGATGAACAATACAAGGAAGAACAGCCTCGCGGCATTCTTGGCTGGGCGATGAACTGCTGGAGGTTGATCGCTCCTCCCTTCTCTCTCTCTCTCTTTTAACCCCTAGCTCTGGTGGCTAGTCCTATTTATAAAGGGCCTGGGCCTCTTCCCAAATATTGAGGGGAAGGCAACAATTAGCCATTTGAAGGGAACATCTGGTACACTTATCGACTAAAGTTGGTCTCGCCTACCAAAAGGCTCTGGGGCCTTGGCTTGGGCTCCTGACTTCCTTCCTGCCGTTGGGCTGGTCTTGGTCTTTTGCAAAATGGATGCCTTTGCTTGATGCTCTCCTCGCTTGCTCCCTTTGCACCAAAGAGGAAAGGGGTTCTTGGTTTGGCGCCCCTTTGGGCCCTTATTCATGGCTTGGTCTGGGCACCTCGTGAGTACCCGCCTTGATCTCTCCGCCTCCTCGTGAGCTAGCTGATGAGGGTGCGAGCTCCTGCTCCGAATCTGCCTGCGAGGTTCTTGAGCTTGTGTTGATGAAGATGGGCCGTGACCCCCTTTGAAACCCCCGGGGCCGGCAGGCAAGTCTGGGACCCCGTTCCCAGCAGGAAAAATCGCCCATAGTTCTTGCCTCCCAATCTCCTTTTTTTAGGGTTAAGGCAGGGAAGGCTCCCTGCATATGTATTAAATCAAAGGCTTTACATGGTGTTACATGGTGTTACATGGTGGTAATTACAAAGGTGGAACATGGAAAATGAAACTACAACACTCGAGCTAATGGGAGTCTTGAGATAGGTTTTGCACCATGGAAGAGACCACATGTCTCTTGTGTTGGGTAGTATATAATATTGGATGTTACTAAAGTCACTTTTGAACCGATCCCCCATGAGTCCATGGAAGGCACTATGTGCCTAAAATAGTTGTTGCACTCTTTGAGGCTCCAAGCAGCCACGAAAGATTTCCATGATCATCTTGCGGTGTTGTGTTTTTTGTTCAACAAGATCCAGCCTGTTTCCAGGAGCCCCAAAAATATTGGTCGCTGCGCAAAGATTTGCTAAAAAAGTGGAAGAAGAGGTGCTCCACCGTTTCCTCAACGTGATGACCACAAGGAGCAGTCAAGGTTGGATCCAATGTTGTAGTGTCTCCTCTTGACATGTTTAGTGTTTGAATGGATAATAAAACCAACGAAGACTTGGATTTTAGGTACACTTAGTGCGAAAGCCAGCGAAAAGCCATGACCACCATCTCGAAGAAAAATTGGTAGTCGTATCTTGAACATAGTGGTTTCCCAAGGGCCCAAGCGTCCTCACGGTCCCGAAAGTTACTTCGCTACATCAACTGTGAACTTGAGCTCCTCGTGGGCTTGCACAGAAGGGGAGCTAGAAGGTTTCATGCGGGTGGCGGCCTCAAAACTCCGGACCGGGGATCTATCGATGAGCGTGTAAAGAACACCCTCGGATATTTATTAGCATAACCACCATTATTCCGGTTGTCCTTCGAATAGTGTAGGCGTACCATTGTTGACTTGAGCGTGGGTGATTCCTCGATATTTGGCATGAGTTGAGCAGATCTGCCAAAAATGAGCCCGCGTGTCAGCTACATGGGGATTTAATCCATGTACAATGCCCAAATCAGCTGCACCAGGATGTCCATTTGTTGAAGAATTTATGAAGGAATTTGAATAGGCTGTCATTTTGGATCTTGGTCGAATACGAGGCCACCACTACTTAGAGACAGACCATGGGCGAGCAACGAGAAATGTTTATAGCCATCAACTGTTTTTTTTATACTAGGAATTCGTGTATTTTGTCCAACAATGATTTTTAAGGAGGCCGCCCTCCAGAGAATGGCCAATGATGTAATGAGTGAATTAACAACGTAACCTTGCCATGATACATGAGAGACATGGCTGCCGTGATTTTGCGTTGTGCTTTGCACCTAAGCAGTGTTAAATCCATAATAGTAGGCGAGTGGTTCCTAAAGGCATCCCTAAGTAAGTGAATGGCATAGCGGCGAGTGCAACCAAAGAGGTTGCGAGCATTGCGCTTCTCGGGGGGTGTTAATGGGGACGGCGTGGACTTATGAAAGTTGATCTTGAGCCTAATAGAGGTGGCGTAGTCTTCAAGGATTTGTTTTATCTTGGTCTCTTGGAAAGACACGGTAAAACTATGATAGTATCGCATATTGGATTCTGGGTTCTTAGCATTACCTTGGGGAGGATCTTGGTGATCGGCCTTGATCCATTGCCTCATTAATGGCAGTTTGAAGGGTCAGCAATGACAAAAATAAGGTGTCGGTTCGGGTTCGCGGACCCTTGAGTTCGAACTCAGGGTTTGGAGATCTTTCCCTACCAGCTCACCGTGAATGGTTTGCAAGGGATCTAAGCTAGGGCGATGAACAACACAAGAGACAGAGATTTATCTGGTTAAGACCCTTTGTTGTGGTGTAATACCCTACTCAAGTGTGTGGTGGGTGGATTGCCTCGGGGTGATGAGGAACATTACAAAGGAAAAACAGCCTCGAGGCTGTTCTTGAAGTCGATGGTGCGGTGAGTCGCCTTCTCTCTCTTAGTGGGTTTGGCCTCTCCTCGTTTAGCCCTCTTACCTCTGTGGTGGCTAGTCCTTTTATAGAGGAGGCCGGGCCTCTTCCCGGATAATGGCGGAAAGGGCACCAACAATTAGCCATTTGGAAGGAACATCTAGTACACTTATCACTAAAGTTGGACTTGACTTCAAAGGCTCCGGCGTGGCCGTCACAGGCTCCCGATGACCTCCTCTGGCTCTGCGATCTTGGTCTTTGTCACGCCCAAACGACCCTATCCTAAAAACTGAAGGTCCCACCAAGGATAAGCGCATCTTGAAGGCAAAAGGTGGATATCATTACATCAACATTACATAATAGTGGGGATACCTCCAATACATACAATGTCACATGAATACAACAATACAACATACAAGATCAACATCCGACTCGGATGAAACATAAAAAACTCAAACAATATCACCCCCTAGCCAGTGGCCGGAACCTATCCCCATCGAAGAAAAGAAGAAGAACTCCAATACAAGCAAGCGTCGCTCTCACGTCATGATCATCGCATGAACCGACCGCTTGGTGTAGTAATTGAGTCCAGTACTCCAATCCCATTACCATGGGTATCAAGACTAGCAAATCTTAATGGGTAAGGAAGAGGTAAAGTGGTAGGAGCAGGCGACTAAGCATATATGGTGGCTAACATCCAAAAGGAGGCGAGAAGGAAACAAAGGCAGTGTCAACTAGTAATGATCAAGTGATTGAACTCCTACTTCTTAAACATAACCCGAAACCGTGTTCTCCTCTCGATCAACCCGAAAAAGACACTCACGATTCCTGGTTGGTGTATTTTAATTAAAGTTTGCTTCAAGTTTACTCCGGATATTAACAAATTCCCATCGCCACATAACCAGCACGGCTCGAAAGTTTATACCCTGGGGGTGTCCCAACAACCCATGATAAGCTCCGCGATCATGAAGATATTCCTTCTCCCGGGAAACCGATCGGTCGGAATCCGGCTACAAGACATTTAAGCAATAAAACAAGACCAGCAAAGCCGCCCGATCGCCGACAATCCCGATAGGGCCTCACATATCTGTTCTCGGGAACAGGATGAGACTAGCTATGAGTAAAACCAAACCTCGGGTTGCCTCAAGGTGGCCCTGGTTTTCATTACCCAAGAAGAAACGGCGGGGGTGGGGGCTAAAATAAAAGATGACCCTTGGGTTGGCCGACCCAAGGGAAGGGTATAGGTGGTGGTGAGGCAAATGGTAAAACCAAGGTTGGGCCTTCTGGAAAAGTCTTATTCAAAGCGAACTGTCAAGGGGTCCCATAAATCACCCGACGCGTTAGGGAAAAAATCCGGGAACATAATCCGATATGGCGGAAACTAGGCGGAAAGTGGAACAAAACACCGGGCATAAGGCCGACCTTCCACCCTTTACCAAGTATATAGATGCATTAATTTAAATAAGATATATTGTGATATCTCAACAAGTAAACATGTTCAACAAGAACAACATCTCCATGTTCAACAAGGAACAAACTTCATCTTCACCGCAACTAACAACGCTATAAGAGGGCTGAGCAAAGCGGTAACATAGCCAACCAGCGGTTTGCTAGGAAGGTGCAACAGTTAGAGGTTCATGGCAATTTGGGAGGCTTGAGCAGCAAGTGATAGGTCGCAGCATAGCGATAGAAACGAAGCAACTAGCATAGCAATGATAGTAGTGAGATCAGGGGCGGTCATCTTAAAATCCCGGAAGAAGAAGCGAGTCCATGAAGAAGATGGCAGGGAGTAGTCGACGAATCCTCACAATAGCGGAACGAAAGCAACACGGAAAGAAACAAACAACATGATAAATGCACAAGCATAAACATGGCATGATGCACAATCAAGTATGGTACATTCTTTAATGAGGCATGGCATGGCAATATGCAACAAACAATACTACCAATTAAGTGGAGCTCAATACAGCGGTTTGCATATTGACAAAACACCACATTGACATATTTAGTTTGATCTCGTTTAGGTACACAACAATATTTTTTTTAAACATGGCAAGGGGTGAAGCATAATTAAACTAACTTCTTAGGCAAGTTTAAATGAGGCCGAAGTAAGAAACAACAATTCGGAAAATCCTCATGAGCAATATTTTAGATTCGGTACTTTCTGCCTAAACCACATTTTATTGTTGTTAAACAGGAAAATAAAGTGCACCATGTTAAACTAGGCATTGTTCTACCCCATTTACATATAAAGAACATTTAATTCCGAACTACGGTTATTTATTCTGAAAAAAATTTTAGCATGCATTTAGGCAAGTTAAATGCAAACAACATTTAAACATTTTTTAACATAGATGAAAGTGGCATAATGTGAAACTAGATAAAATTCTAAGTATTTTACATATATAATTTTTTTACATATGATGCACAGATCATGAGTTATTATATGCATGAAATGAAGGGGGTTCCCTCTGTTAAATCACTGGATAATTGCTAAAATCAGACGAAAAAAACATGTATGGGCGAATCTGCTAGCCCAAACATGCACAAGAGAACTGATGGGGCTGCTCACCCATGGGCCAAGCCAGTCGGGTGTAGAGGTGGAAACGGAAAGGGCCCAGGCCTTGCTTGCAGACCCTTGTGAACCGGGTCAAAGCAGCCTGGACGGCGGCAGTCCGGCCGAGGGCTTGGCGCTGCGTGCGTTCAGGGCAACAGTGGGCGAAGCAGGGGCGCCAGCGACAGGGGCGCCGCAGCAGGGGGGCCTGCCGGCGAGATCCGGCCGTTCGGGCAAGTTTGGCCAGGGCGGCGGATCTGGGCCGTTGTGAGGCGTCGACCTCTGGTCGGGGAAGCGGGGGCCTCAACAACAGGGGCAGGAACTCGGGGGGCTGTTGGGTCGGGAGGATGGGATCGGGGGCTGCTCGAGAATCGGTAGGAACATAACGCGATGGCTTGGACGGAGGACCGTCGGCGAAGTCGTTCGGAGAAAGCATGGAGGCAGGCGTCTCTCCCTCGCGGATTGGAGGGTCGGACCTCGTCGTCCACGGAGGATGGAGCTGCATCAAAGGCGAAGAAGGCCCGGGTGGATGGTGTTCGTCCATGGAGGTCCCCTTGATTGCGGCGGTGCGGTCGTCGACGATGAAGGCGAGGAGGAGACCAGGGGCGATGTGCTCGGAGGTGGAGGCATAGATCGAGCAAGAGCTCAGGAACGGCCTTCGAGCGGGAGATCGGTCTGGTTGGTTCGGACTCGGTGGATTTGGATCGGGGCAAGGTGGAGGCTGCGGTTGGGGATGGATCGGCGGACTGGGTGGCGGGGAGATCGAGGAAGGAGGAGGCTGCGGCTGGTTTCCGTGAAGAGCGATGGGGATTTTGGATCGGGGCATCCGTAGGTAGAACAAGAAGAGTGGGGGCGGAATGGGAAGGATGGGACACTCTCCTAGAAATTAGGGTTGGACCTTATATTTATAAAGAAAACAGTTTAGGGCGGTTAGGTCCCTCCGATCGTGTCGGACGTTGGAATAAAATAGCTAGGAGTCCAAAGAAAACCATGATGATTTAGAGATGTTTGGTGATGATCGGACCCATCGTGTGACCGTCGGGTTCGGGAAGTTCCGAGCAAGCGAGGGGTTGGTAAAGTGTGGAGGGTCACCGGACAAGAGGAGCGGAAGCGGTTGTGCGAGAAAGGTCACGGAGACAAGCGGTCGACAACATGCCATGAAGCCAAGGGAGAAATGACAACTACTACCTCGAGTTTTAGAAAATATGCAAATGCAAAGTGAATTATGCTTGGATGAGATGCAAGACATGAACAAAATGCAAAACAAGCGACAAAAACCCAACCACGGAGAAATAAAAATCACATAGCGGAAATGGCAAGAGTGAATTCGAATATGGAAAGTTGTATCCGGGGTTACAACACTCCACCACTAGAGGATCTGTCCGAGATCTAGGATGGCACGGGAGAAAAGGAAAGAAGATAAGAGGTAAACTAAGTTGCTTCCGACAAATGAGTAAACCACGAACCTTGAGAGGTTGAGCAATTTAAAAGAAAAGAGTACCCGGAGATGAGCGAGATTGCAAACAATACGGTGAGAAGAGGAACAAGGGTATTACGAGAACTAAGAGGTTTAGTGACATGGAAATAAGAGCTTAATGGACAAGAAAGAGTTGAAACCACTCGGTTAAAACAAGATGGAGAGGAAGAATGATATAATTTGGGCAGCACTCATTTGTAAATGGAAGGAGTTGAATATGAACTTGACAAATGAGAGGATACTTGATGAAATCAACAACACCCAATGGGTAAGGGATTTCGACCACTCGGGTTGAAAGGAGAGGCAAAACTTGATAAGATGAAAGAACTTCGAATGAAAACCACCTCCGGCTAAGCGGATAAGCAAGGAAAATTACATGATCTTGACAAAACAAGATAATTGGTAGAAAGAGCAACATCACAATGCCTCCGGGCATGATAGTTAGATAGTTGGAATGAATAGAGCGAAGAATGAAACCAACATCTCCTACCATAATTGAATTGAAGAGCATCCCTCAAGTAGATTGAGGGAGTTGTTTGAAAAAACAACAACGGTAAAAATAACTTATTATGGGCTTATGGAAAGACCTCAAAATTATGAGGTGAGCTTACCCACCAAGGAAACAAATGATTGGATGAGATCAATGAAGATAAAGAAACTTCTTCCCGAGATGAGAAGGGAAAATTGGATCATGAATCGCACCACAAATAGCAACATTCCTTAGGGAAGGCTTTGGTGAAATATGACCAAATAACTCCAAAAAAGATTGATTGGTTGAAAAGATCTCTTGAGCGAAGAGAAAATGATGGATTTAAAATACCTCATTCTTGACAACAAGTGAATCATGAAACACGAACTAAAATTGTCAAGAATGACATAACACCACCTCAAAAGATAAGGTAGGAAGAATTGCACTTGAAAGAAGAAGAAGTTATTGAACTCCTCAAAACAAAACATGTGTTGAGCACCATGTTTAATTTTGAGTATAGCAGCGGATCATAACCCAGAAAATGTTGAAGAACAATTGAAGAATGAAAAGAATCCTTGACAAACCATCATGTAGAGCCTCCATGAAGAACTCCGGTAATAAAGGATGATAAAATGAAAAGAAGTTGAGAACACAATTGAAGCCTTGCGATGATTTAGATGGAGCTTTTGAGGAGATAATGGGCTTGGAACTCGGAAAAGAATAGATGAAGCACTAGAACGAAATTAGTTCATCATGAACAATCTGGGAAGAATTAATCACTTGGATGAAACAAGAATAAAATTATTCATGCCTATCCTTCACCAATTTAAATTGATGACAAACAGCGGATTTGGCATACTACTTATTCTCATAGAAAGGATTAAAGAGATATGGGCCAAACTTTGAAGGTCTTCAAGGAACCACGGTGGAATCGAAACAACGAATGATTTGATATGATAACAAAGGAAGAAATGGTGACGAACCACCATAGGAATTGAAAATGAGCGTAGCAAAGGCACAATTCACGGGAAGAATGGGAAAGCGAATGAAGATACTTGAGGTTTAGATACAAGAGAATGAAAGATCATGAACTGATTAGAGGATATTTGAGCGATTCACCATTAAGATTTGGAACGATAGCTACGCTGAGAATGAAAATTATGACATGATGGCCTTGGAGGAAAGAAATGAAAACAACTCATGAAATCTCGGATGGTAAGAAAATAAATCTCACAATCAAACGATTATCAGGATAGCATGAGGCTAGAACCATGAATCTTCAAGATAATGGACCAAGATTTAGGAAAATCCTTCTTCAATCTTCAAGGGCGAGAAAACCACCAAAATTACTGAGATACTCGGGGAGAATGAAAAGCAAAGATGTTGAGCCAACAATGAAAAATATTTTGAAAGCGATCTTGGAAAGGCATGTCCGATGAAAATTCATTCTTCGTCAAACTTGAAAAAAATTTGGGATAGCTCGGAATAATTAGAAGAGTCGGGTAAGATCACGGAAAAGACACTGGGTTAGGGCCCACTAAAAAAAAAACACCGTTGAACAATTTTAAAGAAGGGTTGCCGGTTGAATTAAATGGCTTGAATGGGAAAAAACGTCGAAATATCTTGAATGGATTGAGAATGGAAAACACAAGTCTTGTGAGATATCTTCATCACTCGGAACAATTGAATAGCGGAAGTGGATGTTTAAGGGTGCACGTGCAGAAAAACATTTGAGGAGGAAAAAAATGATTGACAAAGCTTGAAATTAAACCCTGGGAATAAAGAAACAAATAATGATGAAGTTAAGGTCCGTTAGTATCTTCAGAATCACGGATAAAAACATTGGAAAAGAATGGATAATTCCCATCTATAAGATGGATACTTGATTAAGAAATCTTAGTCCTTGAAGAAAAGGGGTGGGGGCGGAAAACAAAGACAACGGCGGATGAAACAAACAGTTGTGAAAAACTTAAATTGATCTGCAGATGTTGAAATGATCAGATCCACTTGAAGAAAGCATGCGGTTGGGAAAAAATTGACATGACAATCTCGATAAACAAGAAGGATTAGCACTCTTGAAATATGAAACACCGCTTGAAAGGTATGGATTCAACATTTGACTTGAAACAACTCAATACCACAAATAAAACAAAACAAAGGTTTGGCTTCGAATAAGCGGAACAAATACATATGATAAGACCCAATTCATATTCCATCTTCGAAAAGATATTCTAGACTACTTGAATTCCCACCTATAAACTCCCAAACTTTCGGTTATCAATCTTGTTGGGGATGGGACACAAAAATATCACCCAAACTAACAAACCAGATCCATTTCCATCCGTCAACACATAACCAAAAATCGAAGGTCCCAACCGAAAAGCATCCTTAAAAGTTTTTGCCGGTGGGATATTATTCACCAACAATTTACAAAAGTTTTAGGGAAAACTTCAACCAAATGCACATAAAATTTAAACACGGGTCAACTCCCGGGAAGAAACCCAAAAGGGAGGACCAAAACAATTTTTCCAAAACCAAACCGCCAAGCCCGGGCCTGGGAGGAGGAAAACCATCCGTCGGGAGAAGGGCGAAGGGTAATAAAAACCTCTCCCGTATATATAACCTGACTCAAAATAGTTTTTTCTGATCAAAAGGCCAACAAACAATCCAGGGTATCGATACCAACTTGTAGGAAGAGGTTTAAAGTGGGTAGGATAGAAGCACTTAAGGCTTTTAAAGGTGGCCTAACATTCAAAAGGGGGAAAAAAACAAGCAATGTCAACTAAAATAAAGATCAAAAGAAGTGAAAATCCTAAACTTCCACCCCGTCCGAAAACCGAACCTTCCCCTCGGGAACAAAAAACCCAAAAAGAACTCCCCAGTTTACGCAAACCGTTGTATTTTAATTTTGAGTGGGCTCAAATTTACCATGGGATAAATACAAATTTAATTGGGAAATAAAGGGGAGGAACCCGGCTCTAATGGTTAACTCTGGGGCAAAAAACAAAAGGCTCTCGCGGATCAAAAGGATTTCCTCTCGGGAAAACCCGAAACCGGTTCCCTCCGACAACCCGAAAAGAAACCACCGGAAAGCCGGTTGGGAAAAAATTTCCGTTTAACTGGGATATTCTTCCCTCGACAAACGGAGAACGGCTCTGAAGTTTAACCCCTCGGGGTTCCCCAAAGGTGCCCCGTACAAGGTTTCCTTTCGGGAAGCCCGCGGCCAAGGAAAACACGGCCAAAAAAAAGACCCGGGTGCCAAAAACCCAAGGAGGATATTGGGGGGTGAGGCAGGTAAAACCAAAGGGTTTGGGGCCCGAAAAGTCTTACCAAAGAAACGGCAGGGGTAAAATAAAATCCCCCCCCAAGGGGTTAGGGGACGGAAAAAATTCCCGAAAACATTAAACCGTAAGGGGAAAATAGAGGGGGGCCAAATGGAACAAAACCAAAAACCCGGGGGCCCATAAGGCCGGGAGCCTTCCACCCTTTACCAAGTATATAGATGCATTAATTTAAATAAGATATATTGTGATATCCCAACAAAATAAACATGTTCCAACAAGGAACAACATCTCCATGTTCAACAAGAACAAACTTCATCTTCACCCTAACAACGCTATAAAGTGGGAGAAAGCGGTAACATAGAACCAACGGTTTGCTGGAAGGTGCAACAGGTTAGAGGTTCATGGCAATTTGGGAGGCGGAGCAAGTGATAGGTAGCGCAGCATAGCGATAAAACAACTAGCATAGCAATGATAGTAGTGAGATCGAGGTAGCGGTCATCTTGCAAAATCCATAGGAAGAAGCGAGTCCATGAAGAAGATGAGCAGGGTAGTCGACGAATCCTCCTCGCAGCATTACGGAACCGAGAACAACACGGAAAGAAACAAACAACATGATAAATGCACAAGCATAAACATGGCATGATGCACAATCAAGTATGATGCATGTCGGTTTAATGAGGCATGGCATGGCAATATGCAACAAACAATACTACCAATTAAGTGGAGCTCAATATGCAACGGGTTGCATATTGACAAAACCCACATTGACAATTTAGTTTGATCTGTTTAGGTAACAACAATATTAAATGTTTTTAAACATGGCAAAGGTGAAGCATAATTAAACTAACTACTTGGAAGTTTAAATGAGGCGGAGTAAAAAAACAATTCGGAAAATCCTCATGAGCAATATTTTAGATTCGGTGCTGTTCTGCCCTAAACCACATTTTATTTTTGTTAAACAGGAAAATAAATACCATGTTAAACTAGGCATTTTCTACCCCATTTACATATAAAGAACATTTAATTCGAGCTATTTATTTGTTATGAAAAAAACCATTTTAGCATGCATTTAAGGCAAGTTAAATGCAAACAACATTTAAACATTTTTTAACATAGATGAAAGTGGCATAATGTGAAACTAGATAAAATTCTAAGCATTTTACATATATAAAGTTTTTACATATGATGCACGGATCATGAGTTATTATATGCATGAAGTGCAAGGGGTTTCCTCTTTAAATCCTTTGGATAATTGCTAAAATTAAACGAAAAAAAAAACATTATGGGCGAATCTCCAGCCCAAACATGCACAAGAGAGGGGCTGATGGGGCTGCTCACCCTGGGCCAAGCCGTCAGTGTGGGAGGCTGGAGCCTAGAAGGGTTTTGGCCGGCCCAGTGAGGGTGCAACCGGTCAAAGCGCGCTGGACGGCGCCCAGCAAAGCCGGGCTTGGTCTCGTGCGTTCAGGGACAACGGGCGGCGGGGCCCGCGACCAAGCGGAGGCGCCCGCCAGGGGCGGGCCCCCCGGGATCCGGCCGTTGCAAAAGGGCGGAGGCGCGGATCTGGGCCCGGGTCGGGAGGCGTCGACCTCCTGGTCAGGAGGAGGAGGCAGGCCTCGAAACGGGCAAAGGAACTCCGATGGGGCTCGTGGGTCGAGGAGGATGGGATCGATGGCTCCTCAGAATCGGGGGAGAAGCATGGGCGATGGCTTGGGACGGAGGACCCGATCGGGGGTGCGTTGGGAAAGCATGGAGCATCGACCCGTCTCCCTGAATTGGGGCAGGGTGCGACCTGTCGGCCCGGAGGATGGAGCTGCATCAAAAGGAAGAAACCGGGGGCCATGGTGTTGTCCATAGGTCCCAGTGATTACCGGCGGGCCGTCGTCCAGACGGTGAAAGCGAGGAGGGTCGCCCCGATCGGCTATATCTCCCGGTTCGAGGCCGACTTAGAGGCATAACCGCATTGAAAGCAATGCGCAAGTGAGGTAATCTTCACACAACCCATGTAATAATTTAAGGAGAAAAGGTACATAGTTGGCTTACAATCGCCCACGTCACACGTACATAATTAAACATACATCATTGAGTACACTCAAGGTCCGACTCTGGAACCAAAATAAAGAAGATACCCCACAAGCTAACACGATCCCGAATCGTCCCAAGCTGGGCACCACTCACGATCATCTGGAAGCGACACATAGTCGACCACGTTCCTCGTCGAACTCCCTTGAGCTCGGTGGAATCATCTGCTGGCCTCATGGAACCTGCAAGCTGTTTGGAAGTATCTGAGTCACGGGGACTCAGCAATCTCACACCATGAGATCAAGACTATTTAAGCTTTAGGGAGGACATGGTAGTAAAGTTGAGCTGCACAGCGACTAGCATATATGGTGGCTACATGCAAAAGAGGCGAGAAGAGAAGCAAAGCCGATTGAGAAACTAGTATTGATCAAGTGATCTGAACTACTTCGTCGGACATAACTCCAACACCGTGTTCACTTCCCGGACTCCGAGAAGAGACCATCACGGTTACACCGTTGATGTGTATTTTATTTGAGGTCATCTTTGTGTTATCTACAACGGACATTAACAAATTCCCATCGCCTCATAACGCGAGCACGGCTTTGAAAGATATTACCTGCGGGGGTGTCCCTACTAGCCCATTATAAGCTCTCACGGTCAGCGAAGGATTATTCCTTCTACGGAAGACCGATCAATCTCGGAATCCGGACTACAAGACATTTCGCAGCAATAAAACAAGACCAGCAAAGCCGCCCGATTGTGCCGACAAATCGATAGGAGCTGCACATATCTCGTTCTCGGGCACATCCGGGATGAAGCGATGCGTCTGGCAACGAAGATGCCCCAAGTTGCCTCGAGGTGGCACCTAAGTGGCTCTAGTTTGGACCAACACTCGGAGGAGCATTGGCCGGGGGTTTAAAATAAGATGACCCTCGGGCTCGCGAAAACCAGGAAAAGGCTTAGGTGGCAAATGGTAAAACCAATGTTGGGCTTCTTTGGACGAGTCTTATTCAATGAACTGTCAAGGGGTCCCATAAATCACTAACCGTGTAAGGAGCATAAAATCAAGGAACATAACACGGTATGGCGGAAACTAGGGTGGCAAGAGTGGAACAAAACACCGGGCATAAGGCCGAGCCTTCCACCCTTTACCAAGTATATAGATGTGTTAAACATAGCGATACATTTATATATTGTGATATCCCCAACAAGTAAACATGTTCCAAGAGAGAACAACATCTCCATGTTCAACAAGGAACAAAATTTCAACTTCACCTGCAACTAACAAGCGCTATAAGAGGGCTGAGCAAGCGGTAACATAGCCAATCAGCGGTTTGCTAGGAAAGGTTGGTTAGAGGCTGACATGGCATTATGGGTGGCATGATATAGCAAGTGGTAGGCATCGCGACATAGGCATAGCAAAAAGCGAGCAACTAGCATAGCAAAGATAGAAGTGATTTCGAGGTATGATCATCTTTCCTGCAATGTTCTCGAGTTGTCGAAAGCTTGATCCTCGAAAGCGTTCTCAACAGGTTCCTCGTAAAGCGTTCTCGTTTCGGCTCTACCCAAAGCAACAACAACAAGGAACCACAATAAATCACGGTGCAATGCACAATCAACATGATGCAACATGACATGAAATGCAATGATGTGATATACAAAGCGTATGTGCACTCCGGAAGGTAAATGGAAAACCGAGGCATCATCTTGGCTAACCAAGCATGCCATCGGAAAGATGAGATGATTTGGTGAAATCGATATAGAATCACGGAAAGCGGATACGCGGATTGGATATGCGGGCAAAACAAGAATGGTGAGAAACCTACGATAACAGCATGAAGAAACAAAACCATGCATGTGCACAAAACTAGCTCATAGCACAAATCAACTAAATATGCACATGAAAACAACACCTAACCATGAAGCAAAAGGACATGATCACAAACTTGCCCAAATGCAAAAACCAATGACACCACTGAGTTGGTGGGATTTTCTACCCAAAAACATATATAATATGTTAGGGTTGCATTAGGAAAACATCACAAAAACAACAAGTTAAAACCTGCCTAAAAAGGAAACTAACAGTGGCAATTTCCATATTTGGAAATGTCAGATTTGGACATGCCTAAAAGCAGACAGTGTAAATCTGGAAAAGAAACTAGGGAAAACAGAAAAAATATATGCACAAGGGGAGCGGAGGCTGACAAGAGGCCCCCTTGTCATAGAGGCAGTGAACATGGGTTCTAAAGGGGAAGAAAAAGAGCCCGGGGATTCGAACCAGGTCTCCCAGTGGAACCCTGTTCTTGCCCTTTGGAGCTATCTGGTGACAAAGGGAGGCTCGGGCATTACATCTTGCTGCTGGGAGGCGCACGGATAAGCGCAAAACAGAAATACAAAAGGGGAGTGGCGCTGGGGTTCGAACCAGTGCCCTGCAGTGAGCAGCGATCGACCAGCTCGGCTGGAAGGAAGTCGGTAGAAGCAGGAAGCTAAGCGTGCTTGCTAATCTACCAGGGCCCGACTCGGCGAGCCAACAACCCGTGACGGCCGAGGCACAGGCTGACGTGTCTGCTAGCATACAGGACACGACGACAACAGCGAGGAACTCCACGGAACAAGAAGGGCAAGCCGGCGTGGCTAGTGGCAACCTGGCGCCCAAAACAAACCTGAACCTAAACTACTAGCCTGCGGAGCACGCGGGCCGATAAAGACATGGATCGGACCCTACTCTCGGTGACCTACAGGCGGCAGGAAGGAGCGGGGAGGAAGGGGTTTATACCTCCTTACCCTAGGACCGGAAGCAGGCGATGGAGGCGGGCTGGCGGCAGCTCGACCTCGAACCTCATGGGAACTCTGACGAGAGGAAGACAAAGCGATGGCGTCGGTGAACTTGTCAGACCGGGCCTCCGTAGATGCGTCGTGGATGTAGTCGGCAGCGAGGAAGAAAATGAACCAGCACGGATCAGGGTGTGGGGAGCCGGCGTGCGAGGCAGGCTCCGAGATCTTGCTGGTCCGGCGAGCGGCGATCTTGGGTGGATTCTCACTGGCGTGGCGAGAGGAAGAGAACCCTAAGCGCTCGATTGTGTGGAGGGATAAGAAGGGGGCTAGAGGCGTGGGACCGTGCTCGTGCTCTCCAGTCAGGGGTCCCCATGGCGCTGAGAGGAGAGGGAAGGTGGGTGGGCGCCAGGTGATCGCTGCAGGCAGGCAGAAGCTGCCACGTGGAAGGGGGCTAAGCGGGGTGAGCGCAGTAGCGTGGTGAGGCGAGGAGGAGGAGGCGAGGCTGGCGCTCCTCTCGGGCTCTGAGGACTCTTTGAGGAGCTGGGCGGCTCGGGAGGCAGGGCCAGTGGGGAGGAGGCTGCTGGGCTGCTCAGCTCTTGCTGCCTCCTCTCTCTTTCCTTTTCAAAATAAAAAGGAAGAGAAGAAAGTCAGAAAAGAAAGGAAAAGATTTAGAGTGAAAGGAAAATATCCCACACTCTGGAATTCTCCTCTATTTAAATAAATTGAAATGGACATTTTTAAAGGTAGAAAAATAATGCAAGTTTGGAAATCTTCAAACTTGTGCCATTTTGAACGACCATAACAA
>JAHIAM010015763.1:0-41950 GCA_021605205.1 Aegilops longissima
AACCATTCAAAACAGAATTCAATAAAATTTCCCACATTTTGATGGGATCCAAATATTTTATCCGAAATTTCTAGTCAGATTAAATACAATTTCAATATAAATTTATATTATGTAAAATCAACGAAACATTGCGCTTTCGCAACAATTAATGAAATTAAAATTTTCAATATTCCAAAATAATATTTTATAAAGTAATCACTGTTTGGTGCATTTTTAATAGTTACTACCCAGTTTTATAATTACATCCCATTTATTATTTCTTAAAGCCCATTTTCTTGTCAAGCCTAATGCATCCCTCCTAGGAAAGATTTGCAGCCAGTGAGCGGTGAATAACAACTTGACCTTGCACAGGTATTCCTAAAAAAAGTATAGCTGGGCTAGCCATTTTCCACTTGAAAAAAATTAATATCTGGGCTGGATATCGGTGCAGGCTAGGCAGACCCACGACCCTTGATTAATACTGCATCGATGTTTTTGTTGTTGTTAGGAGGAGAAAATTTAATATCTGGGTAAACATCGAAAAAATCTGCGGTGCTCACCTCAAAAACACAAATCTGCTCGAGCTGCTTGGTCCCGGTAGCGGACGCTTCTTGTGCAATTCTCTAGTTTATTGACTAGAGTACATAGGTTGATAATGGTGTGGGACCGTGATGTCGAGGAAACCAGGAGGAAGCAAAATAAATTTTATATATATATATATATATATATATATATATATATATATATATATGTATGTGTGTGTGTGTGTGTGTGTGTATATATATATATAATAATAAATAATATATAATAATAAGGAGGCACTTGCGTCGTGAGGCTATGGACCTGGTGGGTCCCCATTGTCATCCTATCCAAGTAAAGTCATCTCCTGCGCCAGCAGCCTTGCTTGAAACAGTCGGCGCTTGGCTGCCCGCTTCCGGTGCGGGCGATTGCTCCGCCTTCAAATGACACAAGTGTCGTCCGTCCGTCCATCTGCCACACATTAATGATCTGCGGTGCGAGGCGGCTACTCGGCGCCACACGTCCGTCCCTCGCCCGCCCACCATTGCTATATAAAGCTATTGCGCCGGCCATAGCGCGATCATCCGCATCCGTTCCCTTTCTCCTGTCACACCACTACTGCCCACCATGGCTTCCTCGCGCTCAGCGCTCTTGAGACAGGTGGACGGCGGACCACAAGGAGATGGCAGCCATTGCTGCCGGCCGGCTGGCAGCGAGCAGCGGAGAAAAGTCTAATGGAGAACATGGTAGTCGGCGATCGGCGCCAACCCCTCCTCTGCGCCATCCTCGCGGTGCATTGCACCATGACCATCAGCGAGGCCCATGCCCAATATATGGACGGGGTGAGGCGATGCGTGAGAGCAGATTCGGGAAGCGAGGCGGCGCGCCTACAACCACCATCTCCTCCGGGAGCACTGCGGCGGAGGAGCAGATCATCGCGCGGGCGGGCCCGGGCAGGCGCTGCTCGACTTCGTGCCGCTCCGCCCGCAAGGAACGCCTCGGCTGGCGGTACCGCATGCGGGTGGAGGAGGCTGCGGCCGCCTACAAAAGGCTAACAAAGAGGCGATAAGCGCGGCGGCTGTTTGGCGAACCGAGGGCGCGGCGAAGAGACAATGCCGGCGCCGGCGAGTCCCGCTCGGTGGCATCGGCGGCGCCCTGCTCCGCCGAGGCCCGCGACACCAACAAGCGAAGAGGACATCGCCGGCTCGGCAGAGCCCCACCCTGCCATGAGCGTGGGGAGGATTTCCACCGCTCATTTGCGCCGCCCGCCAGCGAGACATAGGACATCGCCCGGCTCCGCCGAGGCCCGCCCAGCTGCCAACAAGGTCGCGCCACCACGAGCGAGGAAGAGTAGAACACGGTGGAGTCGCCGCCGCTCGGGTCCAAGTAAGGCCACGCTGCTACCCTCGGTTGAAGCCAAGCTAGGAGGGTTGACCATTGGCGGTTAGCTTCTTGGCGGCGAGGTGGAGTCGGAGAGCTGCTTGGAGAAGAACAACTGCTTCTACTTAACTATTGGTGCAGTTGGCTGGTGACACGTGGGCCCAACAGGCCACATGTCGATTCATAGCTGCACCTGCGATTAAATCACTGAAGCTTCTGTCGGCTCAGCGGGACACAGTGGGTAACCGGTTAATTAATTATACCTCAGCGCACCCTTTTAGTTTTTTGAAAGGAGGATGACCCCGCCTCTGCATCTGGGAGATGCATGCGACCTAAACACCCTTTTAGTTGAAGAATGTATGAAATGTAATGAAATCCGGCATGTTTATATGAAATCCATTGTGTATGAATGAATTTATTTTGGTTAGTTAAATTCTGTATCCATTGGCATTGGATGAACATGCAAAACAATACGTACTAGCATTATTCTAGGGTGATCACCACGTTTGCAGCAGTTTCACATGTACTCCCTCCGGTCCTTTCTAGTATGCATACAAGTTTTGTCTGCAGTCAAAGTATCTCTACTTTGACCAATCTTATACAAAAAAGTATGCACTTTCACAATGTGCAAAGTAAAAAGGAACAGAAGGAGTACAAAGAGTTTGAGCAGCTTTTTAGCGTTTATGTACATTGCAATCAAACACACAGGCCTGGCAATTCATAGAGAACATTCAAAACAATCGATGATTATGCATCTCAGCGACTCACATGTCAGAGGCAATATTTACTTCACAACTAAAGAATAAAGAAAAAATTAATCGCCGCTGCTGACAGCAAAGGGCGTCCCATTCGAAAATATCAAACGCATATCTTGCTAAAATCAATGAGCAAAATTTGACAAGGTTGTCCCATTCCAAAATATCAAATGCCTACGATTGTGGAATGGGCAGGGTTTGCCATCAGTTCGGACATTGACATGGCACCTCGTGCTAAATAAACCGCTGTTCTTTTGTGCAGTTCCACCAAAATCAACCAAATTCAGCGTAGCTTGTATGATTTCGCCCTTATATGTTGCAAGCGCCTTGAACTTATGGGCACCTCCTTTCTTGTGGTGGAAATGAATGATTCGATGTATTCATGAACATTTTGTGCAGTTCCGTTGAAATCAAGTGAGCACCCTGTTTGCACAAATACAAAAAGTGATTAGTATAAAGCAAACTGTACTATGAATTGACAGTTTCAACAGGCACATACATGGTCCATGTAGAGCACACTTTTAGAAAAATGGAACTCACGGAAAGAATCCTAGAACAACATTGTACTCGCGCATCACAGACAAAAAAATGGAGATTTGTCGGTCCTTATGAGCTGAAGTTAGTTTGGTCTTGTGGGGAGTAATGTAACCATCCTTCAACTGCTCCTTCGATGAGAAGATAGGCGGGCTTCTTCATCTGGCATAATCGGAACTAGTCACTTCACGTACTCCATATTCTTCTTGAGGAAGATGATCCTGTTTGCTTGAAAAAAAGGAAAGGAAATATTTAAAATAACACGGATGAAGCACTTCTCAAGGACAATACCACTTTTCATGGCAGTATCTAAGCAGTAGCACAACACCAATAGAGATGACAAAGCTCAATCATATGGATGAAATCGGTGGGTGAGTACCAACATTTGTCGGGAGGCTGATTGTGTAGAGCATCTGGATGAAGCACTTCTCGGAACCATCATTTGCTATCTACGGGGTGGCCATGCTTACTATATACTCCTCGATTAGTTTAATGTTTCCAACATCTTCTTGTGCAGTTCCACTAAAATATATGGTATCTTCAAAGAAGATCCCTGTTTGCACAAGTAGAGATAATTACGTATGGCATCAAATCGGTGGCAAAACAATTGCTCGTTCAGCCATAGCAATAAATTAAGATGCAAAACTATATCATTACTTGTGTCATCACAGTTCGATTGCTTCATTACAGCACGGGAGTTGATTTTGTTTTTCTTCGCTTGTTCTTCCCTTCATCACTTGGTTCAATAACAGACAAGCTTAGCCTTCAATGTAAGATTTGGCATGTCAATTAGGAGCAAAAGTATAGTACTAAACTTAATTTTACGATGAAAGTGGCAAAATACTGGTGGCAGTTGTGAAATATCCTTATCTTACCTCAATGGGATATTCGGTTGCACATCTGATTGGAAGTCTTGTCTCCATTTGTGCAGTTCACTAAAATCAAGCAACATTATCGTACAAGTAGCAAACATATGAAAGCACCTGCGAGAATCATGTGAAAGAAGGCTAATCTTGACCTCTCATGATGCGAATTCAAACAACTCACAAGAAGAAGATCTGAACCAAATTAAGCCTTAGCGGATAGGAAGTAAGATCTCCTCTTGTGCAGTTCCACTAAGATCAAGCAATCAAGCAACGTTGTCGATTGTGACATTTTGGTTGAACTGCACAAAACACTCTTAAAACAAAAGTGTTTTGTGCGGTGCAACAAAAGGTCACAATGTAACAGTGAAATAGATAACCTGTTTACGAGAGGTGCAAAGAAACAATTAGTGGTCAATAACGGTGGATGACACGAAGCCAACAAAAGAAGCATCTACCTTATCTAAATGGGAAAGAAAGCAAGGCAGTAGCATTTCTCAAGCGGTGGCATTGATTAATATTAACATAGAGATTATATTAACAATAAAATTCGTTAAACATGTAATTTGCTTTTAACTATGGCATTACATCAATTTTCAGTGGCATTATTAGAGGTGTTTGTTTACGAGGACATTTTGGTGTAGGGACTAAAAAACTCCGTGTCATCACATCTAAACCAAGCAGGAGGGACTTTTAGGGACTAAAAGTGGGCATTTGGGACTAAAGAAAAAGACCCTAGGAGTCTTTTGGGACTTTTCAACAGTTGCCCTGCCACGCGCCGCACCTTGTTTCTATTAGTTCATTACTAGGGGTAACATGGTCTTTTATCATGTCATTTAATAACCTCTAGTCCATGTTTAGTCCACTGGAACCAAGCGGTAGGGACTAGGGAGTTTTAACCAAACATGGCCTTAGATTAACAACAGCTAATGAGTTGCGGGACGGTGGGCCTTTTGACACCATGTGCATCTACCGATGTCTTGTGGTCATGCATGTCTGTTGCAACAAAGAACAAACAACCAAGGAGCATATTTGTGTTGGTCCCAGTTTTGTTATCTTTAGACACCTTTCCCTATGTGGCGCAGCAAATCTAGTCTGCTCAAACTCTGACCTTGTCCCTTCCTTTCCTTTTTGAACTAGTACTTTCGCCCTTCCTTTCCTCTTTGAACCACGTCCTAGATTTATGCGATACAACTTTCCCCACTACTTTCCCCATTCCTTTCCTCTTTGAACCACGTCCTAGATTCATGCTATACAACTTTCCCCTTCATTTCCTCTTTGAACCACGTCCTAGATTCATGCTATATACAACTTTTCCCTACTTTCCCCACTCCTTTCCTCTTTGAACCACGTCCTAGATTCATGGTATACATGCAGCTAGAGCAATGCATGTGGAGTAAGTAAAATATACCTTAAGGTTCTTGGGGCGTGGTTCGATTGGGTAACAGGGCGACTATGAAGAAGAAGGGTGGAGGCCCTCCGCGCCCTTGCTTGGGTGGAAAGTGAACAACAGCGCTGGTAGTGGATTCCCTCCCTCGCCGGCAGCGACAGCGTTAAGCCTCCTTCCCTTCCGTGGACGGATCCTGCCGGCTCTTTGAGCAGCAGTGAGGGAGAGAGGCCATGAAGTCTTGTTTAGATCTGGAGAGGAGAGAGTGTGAAGAGCAACTTCTAGCGGCTGAGGCTCCAGTGAGAGAGGCGAGAGAGTGTGAAGAGCAACTACAAGCTTGAGGCTCCAGCGTGTATATATATCTTGGAGAGAGAGTGTGAAGCGTGCAAACCCTAGAAAACATTTTGACCAGTCAAAGAATCCTCTGGCAAAAATTATGCTCAAGTGTAGTTATCAAACCGAGACCTCAAGTTTGATGAGAGAACAGAGCTAACCAGCTACACAACCCTCCGTTATGTTCAACAAGAGGAAAATAACCTTTTATACATTCCTGCATTAGTGTGACAGGCATGCCATGTTTTTTGTGTGTGTGTGGGAGTCATTAGGATTTCAATCATAATCGTGTCATGTGGCTTTGGTGGTAAGACTATCACAGTGGTGTAGAAATAATGCAGCCTTAGTCACCTTACCTCTCTCCACGTGGTATGTTGGGTCCCACCAGTCGGAGGTGAAACAAACAAATTAATAAGAAAAATTAAAAGCGCCCGGTGATGTATCTTACTACCTCACACATCTACGCTCTTGCTGGGAACCTGTCCAATTGATCCCTCTGTTAGCTCACGTACTATTTTAAGTGAATCCTTATTATAACATGCACACAAATTTTGGGCACTTGTATTCGACTTAAGTCGGTGTGCCACCGTATCTCGTATACTTACTACTCCCTCCGTCTAGGTGTAATAAGTCACGTTAGAAGGTGCAGCGGGACCAAGGTGCGTCGTGTGCGTGTGTGTGTTTAACGACATGTGTGTGTTAGAGAGTGCGACAGATCGACCTACTCCTCTGAGAGATATGGTGTGTAGTGTGCGATTTTAGCTTGAGAGTTGGTGCATCCTCTCGTTTCAGGCGTGTCCGGTAGGGACATCTTGACAGCTGCCACGCCGCTCCTCACCAGCCTGGCCACCCAAAGCCCCTCCATCGCCCGCTTGCTCTTCCCGCCAAGCAGTCAGCGCCGCTCAAAGAATCGGTGTCGCATTCATGCCGGGCAGAAGCGGACGCGACCTCTCCTTGGCGCAAGAGTGATGGTTGCTTCGTCCGTCCAACTTCTGCTGGGTCTATGTGATTTTGGCTCATTGGTCTTTATTCTTGAGGTGGTAGGACTGCTTTGGATGTCCCACGCTTTCGGCGAAAGGAGGTAGTAGATTACAATTTTCTCCATTCTTACAGCGGAGGAGTGCAAGAAGCGGTGAAAACACATGAGCTCGGTGATTACATGGCCCACCTCACACTATCACCGCGACACCTAACTCTTTACATAGTACTCCCTCCGTTCCTAAATATTACTAGATGAGTCCCGCATGTTGCCTGCGGAACAGCGGTATATATCTCTGCATAAAATTATCGATTTCATAGAACTAAAAAATCTATAACCGCATGACAAATGTGGTAGCCAAACTAAATAAACTCCCATCATCATTTAGATCATCCACGTAAGGAAAAAGATCAGCCAACTCCTCTTGCATAATGGGATTATATTTTTCTTTTTGACATGTTAATGGGACTTAAAAGCTCACTTACATGCATGCTACGGTGCATGCTTGCATGCGAACATGTTGATGTGATTTAAAACCCACTCACATGCATGTGCCACGGTATTCTGCATGCTTGCATGTGGCTTAGTCTTGAGCCTCTCAACGTCTAGATCAGACGGCTATTATGACTGATTTACTTCATCTAACGGCTATGTCAATTTTGATGATGTGGCTCAAGGAGAGGATAGAGAATTCCTAGTAGTGGGGGCTAGCTATTACTAGTAGATAAGTCTTTGTAGAGATTCCACTAGGTGAACTACATATGGAACAAAATGAATGAATCTACACTTAAAATGCATCTATATACATCCGCATGTGGTTAATGGTGAAATCTCTACAAAGACTTATATTTAGGAATGGAGGAAGTACTAGTATAGTACTAATGCGTCTTGTAATTTATCGACGAGATAAATTTGTACAATGCTATAAACTTCAGCTCTGTTACATGTATCTTGAGTCCAAGGTTGCCCGTTGCAACATTTCATCAAATACAAAGGAGACTAACATGCATGCTATTGCATCTCAATGATTGAATGAGATCATAGCAAATATGTACTCCCTCCGTTCCAAAATAAGTGTCTCAACTTTGTGCAAACTTTAGTACAAAGTTGTACTACTACTAAAGTTGACACTTATTTTGGAGCAGAGCAACTAAAGAAAAAATGATCCATGCAGTCCCTAGCCCTTGAACCGTGAACCTGACCAGGCTTCAATTTCTTGGCAACGTTGAGCTTCCTAATAAATGAAGTTTGCAACCTTTTGACCATCGGATCATTTGTGCAGTTTCACCAAAATCGAGATGAGCATCCACATGGCAAAGAAATTGAAGAAGCGTGATTAGAATAAGATTACTAGGACTAGTTGATGAGACATAAACTCATCACAAATACGATGCGTAGAAGCCGGTAGAGGTATCGGTATGTGTGGGGCAAAGAAGTAGAAATATCCACGGGAGTGATGTGGGCAGCTGGAGCGATGGTGCAAGATGGCTGTAAAGGGAGTTGTACACGAGGGGCGTAGCTCAACCTTGAGGAGGCGGCGGAGGCGGCGGCTGCCCTTGTCGCGGCGGTGAGCAAGGGGCGAAGGCAACCTCACGGCTTTGTGAGAGAAGCGGCGGGGACCCCTGATCGGGGCGTGCCGACAATGGGTTTCGCCCGTCGGCGGCAGCCACCGCATCTACACTAAGCATCCACCTTCCCCAAGCGGGCGTGATCCGCGGGATGTTAGAATGTGGCCAGTCGTTTTGTGCGAGAGAGTGTGAAGAAAGCAACCCAGACAAGCAACCGTGTAGGCTGGCCCGTCGACTATGTATATAGTGGGCGGTTTCCTTTTCTCTCCATATGAACCTATCATATTGCGTCGTGCCCTTGAAGAAAAAAATATATTATAAATGACACGGCACCTATTTATAAATGGCGCGGCACCTACTAACCTTGCGCTTGGCATCTCCAAAATATTAACCTTGCGATTGGCTCTTAGCCTCTTGGGAGTCGAGCAATAATGGTAGTGCAGTATATATCGTTACGGCTATATGAGACCGAATGAATTGCTGCACGTCCACTGCGTGGCGAGGTCGGCGAGGAGAGTGGAGCAAAATGAGTGAATGTACACTCTAAAATACGTCTATATACATCAGTGTTTGGAGTATGTACTAGTAGTTCATATTGAAATCTACTAAAGGACATATATATTCCAAACAATATGATATAATCTCTATAACCAAGGTAGTAGGGACGAGGAGTAAAGGAAGGGGTAGTAAATTTTTCTCCTCGTCTTGCGAGCCACCAGCGCATGGGCGAGGAGGCAAGCTTCACCTCATCCTGCGAGCCACGCGCCCATGGGCGGGGAGGCAGCGTACTAAGCAAGCTTCTCCTTGTTACTGCGAGTTGGCGTGACACATCAAAAGTACTCCGGTGTATAGAGCCTTGCCTCTAAGGTAGGCCCCATGGTTTGCCTCTTTTTTAATTTAACATAATCGTCAAGTCATAATTTGTTTGTTCACCCGTGGTAGGCGATCCTCCCTCCACCAAGTGGACAACAGTACATGCCAAATTACCACGTGGGCTGCCTTTTTACGTGAGAAATAGGCTCCACCGTGTACCAGCGGGTGTGGTTGGGAAAGAGGCAGAGTGCGTCGCCGTGCATGCACCTCTTCTCTTCGTGCCGTCCCCCACCTACGTGGGTGTGTGTGAGAGATACAAACCGCGTTCGTGAGTGTTTTTGTTTTGTGGTGGGGGTGGGGGTGGGGTGGGGGTTGATTTCGTGAATTATTTGTGGGAATATGTGTGATGACATCTCAAACAAAATTTTGCATGCAATGTGTGTGAAATGGAGGCCTATCCATATCATACATAGAGGTCGGGCAATCCACGAGAAGAGAGGAGGGTCATAGCTATCGATAGAGTCGAAGAGAGGATCAAGTGGGTGGGTGCGAGATCGATGAAGAGCCATCAAAATTGTGTGTGTGTGTGTGTGTGCAAGTCAAAGATATAGAGGCGTGGCCTCTTGGGCGTTAGAGGCACATGTCAAGTTTGTGTGTGGCGGAGACATGACTAGGCGCTTGATGTATCGGTGTGTGTGGGGGGGGAGGGGGGGGGGAGGGGTGGCAGAGGCCTAACTATAGAGGTAGAAACGACTTCGTATATGTGTTGAGAAGAGAGACCCATCTATGTCTTGAGGGAGATCGGTCGACATCCATACATAAGCTGAAGGGCGGGAAATATGATGGGATGGAGAGAGAGAGAGAGAGAGAGAGGGAGAGAGGAGGGAGGAGGGGTAGAGTGTTGGATGGGTGATGGAGTTGCTTCTCGGGGATGTTGGGAGAGGCCTACTAGACAAACTGAGGGTGGAACTGCAATGTTATCAATAAGAGTGGGGATGTGTTTACGTGTGTGCTGTGCGTGATAGATCTGTTGGGGCGCATCCATGGATGATGAAGGGAACCATGTGTTTGGTAAGCAAACCTAACTAGATCGGTAGATCAATTGTTGTTTAATCGGAGGAAAGGAGACACAACTAATGAGGTAGATCGATCGATGTGTGGGTAAAAGCGAGTTATAAGGACCTAGCTGGCTATATGTATAGCGAGAGATCGGTCGGTGTCGTCCATTTGTTAGAGGCAAATAAGGCCCAGTGAGGCGGATAGTCGGAGAGAATGGAGCTAGGAGGTGGTGCGAGAGGCCCAACTACTAGCTAGATAGGGAGGAGTGTGCGGTTGTGAGATCGATGAAAAGAGGCGAGAGTTTACCGTGTGTCGACCATATGAGAGACACGAGGCAAGGACACATAAAGGAGGAGATTGAAGCTGTGTGTGTATCTTGTGGCAGGCATCATTTGGAGAGGTTTATCGATCGGTGTGTGTCGGAAAGGAGTTTGGAGACTGGGAGAGCGACCTAAAGAAAAAAATGAATGTGCGGTGGATAGAATGCGGGGGAGGAGGAGGCGAGGAGGCGTGTGCATGCGAGAGAAAGTTAGTGGTAGCTACAAAGGCTAGAGGATTGTGTGGGTGTAAGAGACTAACAAAGATCATAATTTGATATGAAAGCGGATTCATATATTTGAATAGGAGATCATAGTGTTTTAAACATTGCATGCATGAATATAGCGGTGATACGTGATGTGCACATGTTATACCATAATGTGATAATGCATGGCGTTTGCAACTCACAGCTAAATGCGAACAATCTAAACCATACTATACATCAAACAATCTCACATTTTATTTGAATTTGTGATAATGTGCGGCGTTTGCAGCTTACAACTAAATATCGAGCAATCTAAACAATACTATATATCGAACATTCTCACATTTTATTTGAATTTGTGGTAATGTGTGGTGTTTGCAACTCACATCTAAATACTTGTAGGCGTGGGCGGGGCACCATACGTAATGTGATAAACACATTATACATATGAGACATGGTTTAGATTATGAAGATCTAGCTAGAGCTAGAAATGTAATGTGATTTGAAATCAAAATAAAGTGGATTCAAAAAATCTAGTTCGAGTTCATATAGTACACATAGTTCATATGTAACTCGAGACTAATCATGCGGTGTGCTGTGAAGATCTTATTAAAATAGAAAAACAAATTCAAATGCTTTGACTTCACAACAATCATTACTGTAGATCTTATTCAAATTTAATTCATATTGAAGCGGTAGTATATCGTTTGGAATGCACTAAAGCGTTCATTTGAGTAGTAGGTTGCATGCATTATACGTGGCGAAATATTTTAATTGAACATAACATGAATTCAAAGTTTTGAATGACATTTGTAGTCTTGCATTGATTTGGTACAGTACCGTTAGGCTGTCCGGAAATTTCAACCAGCGCTGTTTAGCGAAATATTTAAGATATATCTTTGTCTCGTTGTGCTCGACAACTCCTCCATCTCAACCAGCGCCTTGCTATTCCGAAATTACAGCGCGAAAACTCCCACCTCTGTGAAATCCCGACCGCGAAATGCCGTGGTACCCCTGAACCGAAAGAACCGCCTCAAATCGGTGGGGGTACTTTCATAACTACCCACATTTAGGACAAGCGCGTCTCTAAGCCATGGTTCCCCACTGCCATCCCATCCGCCCACCCATTCGTACACGAGGCGCGAAAACCAGCAGCGAAACCCCACCTGCTCCGTCCGCCACCCGGCGAGCCTCTTCCCGATGGCGTCGTCCACAGAAACACCTCGGCGTCCCTCATCCACCGTCTGGATGAGGATCCATCGTCGATCTCATCGTCCCGCGGTTCAGCCACCCGTCCTCCACCTCCAAGGAGCTGCCCGATGTTCCCCTCGTCTTCGCGCCACCTCCATTCCCACCGCCATCTTCACTGCTGCACGGAAGATCATCATCATCACCGTTTCCTCGGATGAAGCTGCGGCCTAATCGGCGCCACCAAAGAGGTTGTACACTAATCGCGCATTTTCTTCTTGATTCGATCTCACGGTGCTGCGGCGCTTCGGTCCCGAAGCCGACGGCGGCGGCTCCATCCGCAATGGCGTCGCCGACCACTTCCTCCAGGCGTCGCTCCCTCGTGGCGGCGTCCCATCGATAGGAGCTCTGCTGCTTTAGCTCTCGCTCGCGCTGCTACTCTGCTCTTGCTCTCGGTCCCTGCTGGTGCTGCTCTTGCTATTGCTCTTGCTTTCTTTGCTGCTCTCGCTCTTGCTCTTGCTTGCGATGCTGCTCGATTGGCTACACTTCATTTGGTGAATCGACTTTTGGGTCGATCGATTTTCAAGGGTGGGCTCGCGGGGTGAAGGAAGAACCAGCCTTGATGGGGAGGAGGGCTCATGGGAGAGGTACCCACTATCTATCTTAGGGTTGAGGATGGGGCGGTGGTGCGCCGTCGGTGGCGGGCGTTGGTGGGGCGGTGGCGTGGGGATCGCGGAGAAAAAGCTTCGGCACGTGGGGGCCTAGAGGATGGCAGGGCGGCGGACGGTGGTGGGGAGTGTTTTCGGGGCGAGGCGGTGCACCGCCGGCCGTGGCGGTGAGGGGCTGCTGTTTGGCGGTGGTCTTTGGCGGCTCGAGGGGTGGAGGTTGAAGATGAACCGTGAGACCCTTGATTTCGTATCCAACGGCTGCAAAATGACTGACGAGGATGAAAAAGTCAGTCGACCGACGTGTAGCCTCACCTTGCTAGTGCGTTCGGTTTGATAGCAAAATTCAGTTTCGATAGCAAAATTCAGTTTAAACGGTTAAGTTCAGTTTGACGAGTTAAGTTCGAGATGGCGGCTGATGTATTTTACATCTAGCACTTTGTGGTTATGTATTTTCGTCATGTATTGGAGATGCTATTAGAATTCCACTCAGGTTAACGTTGTTCATTGTCTCTCTTGTCCTGCTTCAGCCTCGGCGTCGTACAACTCACGGAGCTGCTCCAACAACGAAACCCTCCATCACAGCGGAGCGTACCTCGGGCTCCATCTCCAGCGCCTAAGATCTTCTTCCCTCCTCCGGCAGCAAAGTCAGCGGAACATCCTCACCAGACCAACCCAATCACGCTGAGATCGACATGGCCGCCAAAGAGGTTGTACACTTGTTGCATCTCTTTTTACTCTACATGTTATATATATTGTCCACTTGAGCACAGTTTGTTCCTTTAGTGTCTCCTTGAAAGAAAAAAGCGTAGGAATTTTAATTTTCACTTGTCCTCCTTTTCAAATTCCTATTCATGAAGCACAAGACTAAGAGATAGTAGCATAATAGCATTATAACCGTACATTTTCTTGTGGTTTGACTTAATCTCACCATGCTTCTTTGCATCTGTGATCTTCCAATTGTTGTGAATCAAACACCCAGTTGGCAGAAATCCTGTGTTTTAAATTCTCTGTTTTGCGTGCATTCCTATCCTATTCTGTCTATTTCCTATCCTGCATTGTTGGAATCCTCCAATTCAAGCGAGCCCTTACAGATTACTTCTCTTACAGATAGTTGTCAAAGAAAATCTTGCGTGGTTTGTCCGCTCCTGCTTTGCCGTCGTCCACCCAGCTCAGCTGCTCCAACGACAGAAGGTCCAGCACAGCGAGGATCCGGCCTCGGACTGTCTTCGCCGCCTCAGATCTTCTTCCCGGCTGGCAATCATAAACTGCATTACCATCATCAACCGAGCGAGATGACCTCGAGGACTACGGGTCCATAAGAGGTCGCACTCTTTCGTGTCTGCTTACGTTATGCATCGCTTATATTACATGCTACTTTATCGTCCTGTTGACCGATTAGACTCCGAGTCAGCTCCAAATTAATGGTCAAACTTGAGTTTTTAAATGGTTGTGGGGTACATACCGGGGCAGCTATCAATATTATCTATCTACTATCTGGTTAATCTCCGGTGTCTACTATGAGTTTCATGCTGGGTGGGAAACAAACAGTAAAGAAGCCATTATCTGTATTTATTAGCTGAAGCCATTATCTGCCTACTATTATTGGTTTTGGGTCTATCCACGAGGTTGCTACCATCACTCTGGATTTGCATGCACTCCTTACATAATCTCACTATGTTTTATTCCTATGCATGGCAGTTATTGTAAACAATGGAACTGAACATGTAGAGCAAAAGAGATGAGCCTTGCGTGGCAATATAATTTCATGCGAGGCGTCGCTCCATGGTAGGCGCAAAGGCAGCCCCCTCCACATTTGGATTATGTCGAGAGGAAGATATACATTACGAGGGGATTGGAAGGAAGATAACTCCTATTTACCCCTGAGGTCTTCGCTCTAACTTGGCATCTGATGTTGGTTATATCATGCATATGGTGTCTTGCATTGCTTACTTTATACATCAAATATGTCATCTGCTTAGTTTAGACATCCTTTGTGCGAATGCCATCTGTTTAGTTTATTCATCGTTTATGTGAATTATGCAACACCACCTTGTTTAGCCGGGCATCATATATGTGAATTTTGCAATGCCATCCTGCTTAGCCGATCATCTTATATATAAATTATATCAGGCCATCCTTTTTTTCGTTACATATTACATTTGTCAACAATGTTAGTACATTCAACTGCTCTTCGTGTGCATCAGCCATTTGACACGGTGATGGCAAATTCTGGAGTGAAAACAAGGTCTTGAAGCAGACTATGCTATCGTGACAAGCGCATATCTCGCTGATTCTGGATAGCTCCTCGGAGGAGGATTGAGGCAGATGACCAGTCCTATTCCCCGAGGTGTATGCTCTAACTTGGCGAGGTTATGTTGCTCATATCGTGCGTATGGTGTCTCGCATTGCTATGCCATTTGATTAGTTTAGACATGCTTTGTGTGAATGCCACTGTTAGGTGTCTAATTACCATATATGTGAATTATGCATTGCCATCTTGTTGCAAGACATTATATATGTGAATTATACAATGCTATCTTGTTGCAAAGGCATTATATATGTGAATTATGCAATGCCATGCTGTTTAGCCAATCATCATGTATGTGAATTATATCATGCTATCATTTTTTGTATTCGTGTTCCATTTTGTAAACAACGTTTGTATATTCAACTTCTCTTCTGTGCATCAGCCATTTGAAGCGGTGATGGAAGTATCTGGAGTGAAAACAAGGTATTGAGCAGATAATGCTACCTGCTTTGAAGCAGACATCTTGGTGGCTTGAGAGAGCTCCTCGAGAGGAGGATTGAGAGGCGATGACCAGTCCTATTTCCCCCGAGGTCTATGCTCAAACTTGGCAGGTTATATTACCCATGTCATGCATGTTGTCTTGCATTGCTTAGTTTTTACATCATATATAGATTGCCATCTGTACTTGCTTACTATATAAATCATATATTTGAATTATATCATGCCATCATGTTTACATAGTACATACACATCATCTATCTGAATTATGGCATGGCAACCCATTTAATAAAGACATCATATAGTTATATCATCTCATCTGTTTAGTGTTTACAGTCATCATATTTAGAATTATGGCATTCTATCCATGAATGTATGTGAATTATGGCATGCCAACCTATTTAATAAACACATTATATAGTTATGTCATGTCATCCTGTTTACATAGTCTCATATTTTGAACTATGTCTTTCCATCTTTTAGTTAGCCATCATAATGTGAAATTGTGTCATGCTATCTGTTTAGTTAGCCATCATATATGTGAAATTGTGTCATGCTATCCTGTTTGGTTAGACAACATAAATATGAATTATTTCATGCCCTCTTTTATTCCCCACTATCCATTGCACTGTCTATCATACAATGTCTATACTTTCAATTACTTTTCTTGTTTATCAGCCATTTGAATTGGAGAGCGTGATGGCGGTATCTAAGGGAAGTAACAACACGGTCTTGAGAAAAGATAGTGCTACTAGTTGATGCAGATAGAACCACGGTTGTACTTGCCCAAGGACCAGATCCACCACACATAACCCAGACTCTCATGATTGTACCCCTACCGGTTGGACGAGAGAACCAGCTACACCTTCTAACCCCAACCCGGAGATAGTAACCCAGTTCAGTTGACACAGCACCGTCTCCACCACAGAGCACCCAAACACGGCGGTTAGTAAAGGGAACTGCGGTGCCCAAAGCACGAGGACCACCACTCGAATCCCAACTCAGCGCTTAAGGAGAAGAAGATTTGTTCTCAGGTCAGGTTACGTAGCTATGGTTCATACTCCTTTGCTCTTGCATTCTTGTATTTACTCATACCAACTATTTTCAAATTTGAAGGATGGAATTGAAACTCCAATGCATAGCAGGTATGTTTTAAACCTGTTTCTTTAAGCTGGTTTCTTTGTTGTAACCTGCTCTATGTTGATTTCAGTTTCAATTGAATAAACAGTTATATTCTCATGTCATGCACATTACAAGTGTTGTTATTGCTCTATAGTTACCCACACTTATATTACATCTAATCTACTTTGTCTTGAACAAATATTATTTGAGCAGTGTCTCTATCTTGATTTGGCAACAAAAACTAGAATGATATAGACCATAAAGTGACCATGGTACATAGATATATCTTTGTTTCATGCTATTATCCTGTCCACTTTACTCTTGAACTCATTTACCAAAATGAGTTTCATATACAACATAGTAAACATGTGATGTATGCCTTGTTTCTCTTTTAGAATGCGGACAAAATATTGGAGAAACGATGCCGCGTTATCCATTGGTAAAGGAAGTAATGCAGATAAGGTTCAAGATAGTGAGACATCCTGTTGGTCTCAAGAAAGCTGATAAAAACTATCTTGGCGACGGTGAGGAACCCAAAGTCTGTCTTGATGTAGTGTTGATTCTTGGCCTCTGCTGGCTGAGGAACAAAAGTCTGTCTTGATGTAGTGTTGAGATTCTTGGCCCTCTGCTGGCACAAGCTCTTGAACTCGCTGCTGAATCAGTTCGTCTTCTTGAGTCTCAACTTCAAGTTGAAAGACATCGATAAGATGTGCTGACGACGGAAGGTGAAGGGTGAGAAGTCCTGCGGAATTCAGATGCATATTTTACGAATTGCAACGACAATATTTGGAGGATTTAAGCGCCAAACAAGAGAAAGTTAATAAGCTTGCTAAGCATCTTGCCGACATTATGGGTACCCAGATATTGTTTCTTGAGATCTTACGAAGTGGTTTCATTCTGGATTTGTTTTTCTGCGGCGTTTATTTGTGTTGGTGTAACTTTGACAACGAGTGTATATGATATGCTGCTTTGTTCCCTATATTTGCCTTTGGTGGCGAACTTTGATGCCCAATGGATGTAATATGTGTAACAGCCGTGATAGCCTAGCATAAGTTGCTTGCTTATTTATTTCCTTGTTGTCTTGTTTATTTGTTTGCTTGTAGTCGATGCAGTTCTTTTTAAAACTAGGCCACAATAACCATGGGCTAATATTCTTTGTAGTGACACTTGGCCTCCTACGGGCCGTAGAAGCGATGGGCCTTCTACGGGCGTAGAAGCGATAGACCTTCTACGGGCCGTAGAAACAATGGGCCTTCTACGGGCCGTAAAAACAATGGGCCTTCTTGGGCCGTAGAAACAATGGGGCTTCTGGGCCGTATCATCAATGGGCCTTATACGGGCGTATGACCATAACGGGCCATCGTTAATAGGCCGTGTTGATGGCGCTATAAGCGGACCACAAGCGGGCGATGTAACCACGGGCTGAATTTGGCCTAAGCGAGAAAATAGCGATGTGGGCCGTAAGTAAGCGAATCTTTGAAATGAGCCCAAGAATAAATGGGCTCGAGAAGGCGAAAGATAACATTCTTTGAAGCAATGGCGAATAACGGGCCCTTAATGGGTATAAAGTGATATATTGTTCATTACGGGCGGTTTCACCAGGTCGTTAATGGGTGTAAAGTGATACACTATTCATTGCGGGCGGTTTCACCACGGGTCGTTAATAGGCCAAGAGTTACATAGGGCCTCATATGGGCGAAAGGCGTCATGGGCCATACATGGGCAAGAAGTGAAAATGGGCTGGAATCATATTGGATGGCCGGATGACACTCTTGGGCCTAATTGGATAGGAGCTAACGGGCCTTGGGTTAGCGGGCCGTAAATGGGCTATATCACGAACAGGCCGTTAACGAGCTTTCCATGGGCGGCCCGCCACCTTTTGACCAAGTCAAGCGGGCGGCCTTTTCACGGAATGGGCCTCTGTTGGGCCTGCCGCGTGTCGGCGTATCATAGGTGCCTTACGTCCAATGAGTGGATGACATTGTCCCAGCGATGAGTCGACCGTGTTTCCTCCAGCCAATGATGATTTTACATGTGGAAAATCCCCATTGGTCGAGGGCTGTTAATGGGTTATCGGATCCAAAACCCGACCCGATAAGCTTAACGGCGTTCGTTACGGTGGATGCCGCGTGTCGGTCACCCTTGGCGAAAAGCACTTACGTAGCGCGATTTATCGTCATGGAAGTGGACACTTCCGTGATGATAATTTTGGTAATGTCATGGAACACTTCTCTGACGACACACGGTATGACTATCTTGATTACATCATAAATTTGCCATGGATGTACATGCATGGCAAAGAACCGACCTCTTGTGACAAACACGTATCATCACGAAGTGTATTTTTTGTAGTGAACCGTTGTAGATGCTGGGCGATGACCATCATCACCGTCCCCTCGCCAGAAGGATCGCTGATGCGCTTGCGTGACCAACTCTGAGGGAGGCGATTGCGGTATTGCCGCCAAAGGCACTTGTTCTGCTGCGAAGCCCGGGAGGGAAGAAGACCGGCAAGACCTCTACGCACCCACTCGGCAAGCGCACCTCTTGAGTGTTGTGCTCCCCATCGAGGGCGTGCGAGAGAACTCCACCGGCAAAAGCAAGAAATTGAGCTGCACCACGGAGACCAAGATGGTGTCCGTCAAGGAGGATGGCATGGGAGGGCTTTCACCATAAGCTCCACCCTCGACAACAAATAGGCGCTTCGTCACTTTCCTGCGGGCAAATGTCGATGTGTTTGCATGGCAAGCATCCGATATCCCGGCGTTCCCGAGGGAGGTGATTTAGCACCATCTTGCTGTCTTTCCTCATGCGTGACCGTCAGCGAAAGTCGAGAAGCAAGCTACAGAGCGGCAGAGTTCATCGAGTTGATCGGGAAGTTAGAAGCGGCGGGCTTGGTGAGGAGTACTTCATCGGCGTGGTTGGCCAATCCGGTGGTGGTGCACAAGGCAAATGGGGAGTGGAGGCTGTATTGATTACGAGATATAAATAAGGCTTGTCAGAAGGACCTTTCCTGTTGCGCGCATTGACCGGTTTGTTGACTCCACGGCACTGGTGCGACTTGTTATCGTTCCTTGGCGCCTACTCGAGGATACCACCAGATCTTCATGGCGAGAGAAGATGAAGAGGCGACAGCATTCATCACCCCATGTAGTGCGTATTGTTTTTACGAATGCCTTTTGGGTTGAAGAGTGCTAGCTCAACGTTTGCAGAAGCAGTCAAAATTGGTTTTGAGCCCCATCTACATAGAAATATGGAAGCTTCTATGGATGACATAGTGGTCAAAACCAAGGGCGGGCAACACTACGTACAAGATTTAGAAGGCGTTTGCAAAATTGCATAAGATCAACCTCAAGCTGAACCACGAGAAGTGTGTCTTGGTGTTCCGTCGGCAAACTTCTCGGGTTCTTTGTGTCTGGCGTGGGATCGGCGAATCTAGACAAGATCAAGGCCATTGAGCGGATCGAGGCACCTAGGCAGATCAAGGATGTACGTCGGCTCGCTGGCTGCGTTGCCGCCGTGAGCAGATTCATCTCCAAATCTGCCGAATGTGCCCTTCCCTTTTTCAAAATGTTGAAAAAGGCAGGCCCAATGGAATGGACCCCGGAGGCCAAGGCAGCCTGCGAGATTTGAAGAAGTACCTCTCCTCTCGCCCGTCTGGTTGCACCTAAACCGTGGAACCGTTCTTGCTATATCTAGCAACAGAACCAAAATAACCAGACGCTGCGCTAGTGGCACAGAGGGAGGTCGATGAAGAGGCAGCGGCAATGGCAGGGCTGGCGGATGGCAAATCAGAACTCCCGGCGAGGCGACCTTGTGGCGAAGCGAAGCAACACAACCAAATGAAATAGTGCGGAAGAAGAAGATGATGCGCACCGGTTTACTTTGTCGACTCCCTCTTGCGAGGGGCTGGGTCGAAAGTACTCGATGTGCAAAAATTGCTCTTTGGCCTCCTTATGGACTCGAGGAAGCTCGTCATTACTTCCAAGCACGAAATCACCGTCGTCACCGCTTCCCATTGAAAAGGATATTGCATAACCGGAGGCAACGGGAGGATTGTGGAATGGACTTTGGGCTGTCGAGCTTTGGTTTGAAGTTTGAAAGCACTTCAATAATTGAGTAGACTCTTGGCGGAGTTCATTGCGTATGGATCTCAGCGCGACGAAGAGATTCAGGAGGCCGCTCCCGGCAGGAAACAAGTCGCCTTTAGATTATGTACTTTGTGAGGGCTTTCTCGCTGCAAAGCGCCCGGTCTTTGTGTGCTGCTCGTCGCACCCACCGGAGAGCACCTCAAGTATGTAGTCGGATGCACTTTCCCAAGGAGATGTCAACAAACAACACTCTGAATACTAGGGGTTACTTGTCGGTCTCAGGATCATGGCAGACCTCAGAATCAAGAAGATCATCGTGAGGGGTGATTCACAGCTTGTCGTCAAGCAAGTTAACAAAGATTATCAAAGCCCATTGATGGAGGCCTACGTAGATGAAGTGAGGAAGCTGGAAGAGCGTTTTGACGGTATACAAGCGGAACATGTTCCCTGAGTGGAGAACGGCATCGCCGACTACTTGTCAAAATCGCTGCCTTCAAATTGCACAATGGAACCGGTACTTTTGTGCCGATTAACTCAACCATCCGTTGAACCATCGACATGGCAGAACAAGCGGAGAAATCAGGCCCGGCAAGTACTTTCCCACCGAGCTCCCGGGGCCTCCGGCAAGGATGTTGCCATGGACCTTGAGCCTGCCATGGGGCAGCAGACTCCGGCAGAGGCGTCAAGCCACAGGCGTAGCAACATCCGCTCCCATAGCGGAGGAAATGCCTTTGGTCCTTGCCGTGAGCCCAGGGCTCCGGCATGGGCACAACATATCCGTCGATTGCTCCAAATAGGAGAACTCCACGAGGAGCAGGAAGAAGCGAGAGAAAGTAGCCCGTCGATCTGCCATGTATCGGTTAAATCGGCGACATTACATCTGAGAAAAAGACCAAGCGGTGTGAAATTGAAGTGCATTCCCGGGAGGAAGAATTTGGGCTGTTGGTGGAGATTCACGGAGGCATATGTGGCTCCCACATAGGGTCGAGGGCCCTTGGCGGCAAGGCATTCCGGCAAGGTTTCTTCTGACCCCACAACCCTCAAGGATGCTTGACACTAGTAACCAAGTGTGAAGCGTGCATGTTCCATTCAAGAAGCTTCATCAACCAGCTCAAGCTCTCCAAACAATCCCTCTTTCCTGCCATTCTCGATGCAGGGGCTCGACATCTGGGCCCTTTCCCGTCTTGTGGGGGCTTTGGGTACTTATGCGTTGCAATCAACAAGTTCACAAAATGGCGGAGGTGGAGGATCTGAGAAAGGTGATAGCACAGTTGGCCGTCAAATTCTTCAAGGGACTAGTCTGCCGTTTTGGTGTGCCAAACAGAGTCATCACCGACAACGGCACCGCGCAGTTCACAAGCCGTACCTTCATGCGGTACATCCGGGACCTCGGCAGCAAAGTGCTGTTTTGCTTACATTGCACCCACGAAGCAGCGACCAGGCTGAGGCGGCGAATGCTGAAGTATTGCGAGGCCTCGAACAAGACCTTTTGACGGTCTATACAAAGCGGATGGCGCTGGATTGATGAATTGCCGGCGGTTCTTTGGTAAATCAGAATGACACCAAATCGAGCCCGGCGGACACCTTTCTCCCTCATTTACGGTGTAGAAGCAGTTCTCCCCATGGAACTCACGTACGGGTCACCTCGAGTGCTTGCTTATGATGAGCTTGAGCAAGAGCAGTTGCGGCAAGATGATGCAACGCTCCTTGAGGAAGATCGTCTTGGTATTGTGCGAGCAACATGCTACCAGCAAGCCTTGCGCCCCTACCATAACCGCAAGGTTCATGCCCGAAGCTTTGAGGAAGGCGACCTTGTTCTTGATGCGTTCGATGCAGCCGGTGCAGGAGCAGTACACGACTTGCACACTGCGGCTGCTGGCGTGGCTCAAGGGTGGCCCAGCACGGCCCATCTCCATCGTGAAGCTCAAGACCCTCGCGAGGCCAAGCCTCATGAGGCGGGACGACAGGAAGCTTCCTCAGTGCGGCCTCGTTAGGCTGGCTCACGAGGCGGAGAGATCAAGCGGGGTACCTCACGAGGTGCCCATGGCGCAGCCATGGCGACCAAGGCGCCCGGCGAGGCGCCAGCCAGCAGTGTCCTCATTTCCTCTTTGGTGCAAAGGAGGCAAGCGCAGGCAAGAGCATCAAGCAAAGGCAACAGTTTCGGTGCAACAAGACCAAGACCAACACAATGGCAGGAAGGAGGTCATTGTGGAGCCCAAGCCGGCGTCACCGTCAGAGCCTTTGACACGCGAGAACCAACTTTAGTCAGGATAAGCGTACTAGATGTTCCCCTTCAAAATGGCCAATTGTTGGCGCCCTTCCGGCTCAATATTTGGGAAGAGGCCCAAGGCCTGTGCCTATAAATAGGAGTAGCCAGCCACAGGATAGAGGATCTGGGATCGAGAACCGAGCAGAGCTAGAGATCAAGCAATCTAGAGAGAGAGAGAGAGGCGACCAAACTCCCCTAGCAGTTAATCGCACCGGCCAGAACAGACCCTCGCGAGGTTGTTCTTCCTTGTATTATTCATCATCAGCCCACGAGGCAATCCACCACACCACACCTTTGGGTAGGGTATTACACCACAAAGGTGGCCCGAACGATATAAACCTTAATGTTTGTTGTGTTGCTCTTTGCGTAGTTTAGATCTTTGCGAGGCAGCGAGGTGCAGGTAGGTAGGGGTGAGATCTCCGTGCACCCGAGTTTGAACCTAGAGGTCTGCGGAACCGAAATCCGACATTTAGCGCGCCCGGTAGAAGTGCGCGGAGCTTTCCTTCCGCTGACCGCTCTCCGCCAACATCGCGGTTCACCCTATGATGAGCAACGTGCCGCCCTCGATCGCCCGGCAGCAGGCGCGAGGGCGAGGGCTCGAGCCTTAGCCTGACCCTGCGGCAGTGCGGTGGCGAACAAGTTCAAGCGGAGGCGCCACGCTTCTGGCGGCGCAGCAGATCCAGCCTTCCTGCTGGTGTACAAGGAGGCCGTCCTCGGCGAGGAGGCGGCAGCGAGGTCATAGCTGGCGGCTTCCCATGGCCCTCGCGGCGCCCAGCGCATGTGGCTGCTCCACACGCGTGCCTCCGGTAGCCTCTTGGGAGGCTGCGCGACCTCTTCCTCGCCACCTGCGCTGCGTGGCGCCCGGTCGTCGCAGCTCTCTGGCGGCTCAAAGGCACCACCTTGAGCCGCCACGTCAAGCCATTCATCCGCCGGATCGGCGCTGCCTCCAGCGCAGCATGGGGCTCCTCCGGGTCGGTCGGCGCCCAAGGCGATCGGCCTTCGGCTGGAAGAGACCACCCCTCCAACTCGGCTGGCTCGGGCGTGCTCCCAATGCTATGCACCCCACCATCTGCCGGTGGTGCGTCACCAAGACCCTCATCGGCAGGCCGGGCCTCAACGTGCTCTCGGTTGAAGCCTTGACCTCCTCCACATACCGCGGGCAGCTTCAACCCAGCAGGCCCTTCTTGGCGTCGGGGGCGGTTCAGCCGGCTCCACAGGGCAAATCCGTCTTCGGTGACCTTCGGCACCTCGACAACTTCTGCGGAGCTAATCAACCCGACCTCGCCCCCATCGGCCTCCCGCCTAGCGCCATCCTCGGTTACCCAGCACTAGCCCGATTTATGGCCCACGACTCACCCAGCGTACAAACTCATTAAGATGCCGGGAACAGCGGCGTCCTCACGTGTCCAGGAGGCGCGGGGATGCGTTACAAGTGCTCAAGCTTCGTCTTCAAGGCTGCGGCGGCGGGCCGCCGACTTCGAGGCATCCCCCGAGCCCAAGGGGCTCGCCCGGCCAAGAAGAAGCAGTTGTTCACCCAAGACAAAGCGAAACCAAGCGAGATCTTGGTGCGGCGAGGCGGATCCACTACGCCACCTTCACCATAGGCTCCAACCTCGAGCCCGGCGGGAGAGGCCTGGTCAAGTTCTGCGGCGAATAAGAAGGTATCGCATGGGAACCAGATCAGTTGGCAGGGATCCCAAGGCGTGTCGAGCACCACCTCAGCGTGTGCCCCAGCGTCGCCCGTGAAGCGAAGCGAGGCGAGCGGTCAGCAGCAGGCTTTCGCCGTCAAGAGACCCGCAAACTAGAAGCGGTAGGGGTCATTCACGAGTCCGATGCAGTTGGTTGCCTAACCGGTTGTCGTGCCAAGAAGGGGAAGGAACACATGTGTGTCGACTTCACCAACCTCAACAAAGCCTGCCCGCGAGATCCATTCCCGCTCCCTCGTGTCGATCGGATCGTCGATTCCACCGCCGAGTGCGACTGTTATGTTTCTGGATGCCTTCTCCGGTTATCACCAGATCAAGATGGCGGTAGAAGGCGTGGAAAAACGGCCTTCGACCCGTGTCGGTATCTTGCTACACATGCATGCCGTTAAGACTGCGCTTAATGCGGGAGTGATCTTCGGCGGCGATGCACATCACCTTGGGTCGCAGCTCGGGAAGAATGTTGAGGCCTCGTCGATGACATTGTGGTGAAGTCTCGGGAGGCCAAAACCACGATACAAGACTGGAGGAAACCTTGGCGAGCCTCGGCGTAGTGAACCTGCGGCTCAACCGGAGAAGTGCGTGTTTGGGGTCCCGAGAAGAGGTCAAAGGCGGTCAAGGACATGAGCCGCCGAAGACCCTTGAGAAATCTGAAGCTCCTTTGGGCGTGACCGCACTAGGCGCTTCATCTCCAAGTTGGGGAAGCGCTACCCTTCTTCAAGCTAATGAAAAAATGGCCCTTTAAATGGTGAAGAGGCCGACAAAGTTCAAGATCTCAAAGGTACTTAACCAGCCCCGGTAATGGTGGCTCCACGCCCCAAGAGCCTCTGGTGCTCTACCTTGCAGCCACCCCTACTCTGCCGGTGTTGGCAGCACTGGTGGCCAGTTAGGGAGGCGTCGGACCAAAGCCGTGGCAGCTGCCGGGTCAAGCAGCGGCGTCAAGGGGCCTCACAGAGACAACTACCACAGCCGAGAAGGATCAGCCGCCCTTGACTGGCAACAGGACAGAAGAGACCCCTCCCAGTCGACCAGCCCACTGGGGCTCCACCGCCTCGGGGGCCTTCGGCCTCGGAGGGGCGCCAACAACACCAACCTCCCAACCTCGTCCAGACACACCTGTGTATTTCGTCGGCCACCAGTGTTGCGGGATGCAAGGCGCAGTACCCTATGCCCAGAAACTCCTTCTCGCTCTTGGTAGCCTCGCGCAAAGCTGTGGCACTATTTTCAGAGCCATCCATCAAGGTTGTCTCGGCGTACCCTTGGAAAGGGTGCTCGGGAGCTAACTTGGCTGGAAGAGTCGCTGAGTGGAACATCGAGTTGCAAGCGTTTCAGCTAAATTCAGCACTACGAGTCATCAAGGAGCCGCCCTAGCGGACCGTGGCGGAATGGGCGGGCGTCGGGCCTCAAGGCTGATGAAGATCGATCCCTCTCCCGAAGCGGCGCCAGACGGTTGGATCATGTACTTGACAGGCGTTCTCGAGACCTGGCCAGCGGGAGCTGGCGCAGTGCTTATATCCCTACTCAAGAAAAGCTCTACTCGCCGTGCAGCTCTGTTTCCAGCCACGGAGAAAGGTCTCCAACAACATAGCGGAATATGAGGCACGATAGCGGGCTGAAGCCCGCGACTGCCACAGGAGTGGCGCCTTACCATTAGGGTGATTCGCAACTCCTCGTCAACTTCTCCAACAAAGTATCTGAGCCAAGGGATGAGCACATGGAAGCCTACCTCGCGAGAGGTCGCGGAGATGGGAAGCGATTACAGGGGCGGAGTTGCGGCATGTGCCTCGTGGCACCAATCAAGAGGCTGGCGACATGCCGTAAGCGGGCATCGAGGCGGCTGCCTCGGGGGCCGCGTCTTGAGAGCGGCTCTTTAAGCCCTCGGCAAGCATGCATTTGTCAAGCGCAGTGCAGCCTCGGGAAGAGCTCCCCGACCACCGACCTCGGGAGCCCGGTCTGTGGCCCGGCCTCGGGGCGCGTCTGCTCCTAACTGCTTGGAGCCTCGGGAGGGGTCTGTGTTGGGAGCGTTGCAGAAAATTAAAATTTTCCTATGGTTTCACCAAGATCCATCTATGAGTTCATCTAAGCAGCGAGTCATGGGAGAGAGATTGCATCTACATACCACTTGTAGATCGCGTCTTGAAGCGTTCACTAGAGCGTGGATGATGAGTCGCTTTTCGCCGTGATCCAAATCACCGATGACCGAGTGCGAGCAGACGGCACCTCGCGCGTTCAACACGTGCTGGGGGCGGGAGATGTCTCCTCCTTCTTGATCCAGCAAGGGAGCAGAGGTTGATGATGATCCGGCCGACACGGCGTGGTGGTGGATGCAGCGAACTCGGCGGGCCGCCAAGCTGCTGCGGGAGGGGCGAGAGTGTAGCGGGGGGGGGCGCCAATGCTTCAGCGTCGGCTGCCCCCCCCCTCCCTATATAGGCCCCGGCGCCGTCCTGGGATCCCATCTCCCAAGGGGCGTGACCAGGGGGTGGAGTGCCCCCCAAGGCAAGTGGGCCCCCCCACCCTAGGGTTTCAACCCTAGGCGCAGGGGGTGGGCCAAGGGGGGTGCACCAGCCCACTATGGGCTGGTTCCCCTCCCCACTTCAGCCCATGGGGCCTTCGGGATGGGTGGCCCCACCGGTGGACCCAGGACCCTTCCGGTGGTCCGGTACAATCTGCAGGTGACCCCGAAACTTTCCGATGGCGAAACAATACTTCCTATATATAATTCTTTAACTCCGGACCATTAGGAACTCCTCGTGGCGTCCAGGATCTCATCAGGGACTCGAACAACATTAGGTTTCTGGCATACTCATATTCATACAACCCTAAGCGTCACCGAACCTTAAGTGTGTAGACCCTACGGGTTGGGAAACACGTAGACATGGCCGAGGCGACTCTCGGGCAATAACCAACAGCGGGATCTGGATACCCATGTTGGCTCCCACATGCTCTCGATGATCTCATCGGATGAACCACGATGTCGAGGATTCAAACAACCCGTATAAATTCCCTTTGTCAATCGGTATGTTACTTGCGAGATTGATCGTCGGTATCCCAATACCTCGTTCAATCTCGTTACCGGCAAGTCACTTTACTAAATACCGTAATGCATGATCCGTGACCGGACACTTGGTCACTTTGAGCTCATTATGATGATGCACTACCGAGTGGCCCGGTGATACCTCTCCGTAACACGGGTGACAAATCCGATCTTGATCCGTGTCAACCAGCAGACACTTCGGAGATACCTCTAGTGCACCTTTATAGTCACCCGGTTATGTTGTGGCGTTTGGTACACCAAAGCACTCTTATGGTATCAAGGGTTACATGATCTCATGGTCTAAGGAAGAGATACTTGACATTGAAAAAGCTCTAGCAAAGCGAACTACGATCTTGTGCTATGCTTAGGATTGGGTCTTGTCCATCACATCATTCTCCTAATGATGTGATCCGTTATCAATGACATCCAATGTCCATAGTCGAGGAAACCGTGACTATCTGTTGACCAACGAGCTAGTCAACTAGAGGCTCACTAGGGACATGTTGTGGTCTATGTATTCACCGTGTATTACGATTTCGGATAATACAATTATAGCATGAATAAAGACAATTATCATGAACAAGGAAATATAATAATAATCCTTTTATTATTGCCTCTAGGGCATATTTCAACAGTCTCCACTTGCACTAGAGTCAATAATCTAGTTACATTTTGATGAATCGAACACCCATAGAGTTACGGTGTTGATCATGTTTTGCTTTCATGGAAGAGGTTTAGTCAGCGGATCTGCGACATTCAGATCCGTATGCACTTTGCAAATTTCTATGTCTCCATCTTGAACATTTTCACGGATGGAGTTGAGCGGCAACTTGATGTGCACTGTCTTCTTGTGAAACCTCGGCTCCTTGGCAAGTGCAATAGCTCGGTGTTGTCACGGAAGAGTTTGATCGGCCCGGCGCATTGGGTATGACTCCTAGGTCGGTGATGAACTCTTCACCCAAATTGCTTCATCGCTACCTCCGAGGCTGCCATGTACTCCGCTTCACATGTAGATCCGCCACGGCGCTCTACTTGCAGCTACACCAGCTTCTTTGCTCCACCATTCAACATATACCGTATCCGGTTTGTGACTTAGAGTCATCCAGATCGTGTCGAAGCTAGCGTTAGCGTAACCCTTCTGACGAGCTCTTACGTCACCTCCATAAACGAAACATGTCCTTTGTCCTTTTCGGGTGCTTGAGGATATTCTTGACGCTGTCCGGTGTTCCTTGCGGGATTACTTTGGTACCTTCCTGCAAACTTACGGCAAGGTTTACATCAGGCTGGTACCTGACATAGCATACATAATAGATCCTATGGCTGAGGCATGGGGATGGCAGCTCATCTCTTCTTTATCTTTTTATGCGTGGTGGGGGCATTGAGCGAGCTCAATCTCACACCTTACAGTCTGAGGCAAGAACCCTTTCTTGGACTGATCCATTTGAACTTCTTCAAAATCTTATCAAGGTATGTGCTTTGTGAAAGACCTATGAGGCGTCTCGATCTATCTCTATAGATCTTAATGCCTAATATATAAGCAGCTTCTCCAAGGTCCTTCATTGAAAACACTTATTCAAGTAGGCCTTAATGCTGTCCAAAAGTTCTATATCATTTCCCATCAAAAGTATGTCATCTACATATAATATGAGAAATGCTCTGAGAGCTCCCTCACTTTCTTGTAGCATGAGCTTCTCCATAAGTGCGCATAAACTAAGCCTTTGATCATCTCATCAGCGAATGTTTCTAACTCGAGATGCTTGCCAGCCCATAAATGGATATTTGGAGCTTGCATACCTTATTAGCATTCTTAGAATTAAACAAAACCTTCGGCTGCATCATATACAACTCTTCCTTAAGATAACCGTTAAGGCGCTGTTTTGACATCCATCGCCATATCTCATAATCATAGTATCGGCAATTGCTAACATGATTGAGACGGACTTAAGCTTATTCACGGGAGAAAAGTCTCATCGTACTCAATCCCTTGAACTTGCGATAACCCTTAGCGACAAATCGAGCTTTATAAACGGTAATATTACCATCGCGTCCGTCTTCTTCTTAAAGATCCATTTGTTTTCTATAAGCTCGCCGATCATCGAACGAAATCTGTCAAAGTCCATACTTTGTTTTCATACATGGATTCTATCTGGTTTCATGGCTTCAAGCCATTTGTTGGAATCTGGGCCGCCATCGCTTCTTCATAGTTCGAAGGTTCACGTTGTCTAACAACATGATTTCCGGGACGGGGTTCTTTGTAACACCTGGATGTAAACTTCCCTTTTTGGGCAATATATCAATTTGACCTCATCAATTCTTGTGGGTTCTTGTCATGTTTGGCCTCTTGTTGTTTTTTTGGTTATGTGGGTTTCTCTTTTCTTTGTTTTGCTCTTTTGCCATATTGCATTTGTGCCTCTTGCCATCTTGCATTCCTTCTTATCATGTGGTTGTGGTTTCCCCTTGCATGTCATGTGGTTGCATGTGCCATTCCTATTTGCATTACCATCTCCTCCTTCCTCTACTTCTTTCCTTTTCAAGGGCTATAATTCCCTCCTTCAATTAATGTTCATCTTCTCCTAATAATCTTGCTTGTTGCACTAAACCTCTCTGCCCTAAAATCTCCTCATTTGAAGTTGTTATGGTCAGGGTTCAAAATGGCACAAGTTTGAAATATTTCCAAACTTGCATTATTTTCTACCTCTAAAATGTCCATTACAATTTATTCAAATTGTGGAGAATTCAAGAGTGTGGAATATTTTCCTTTCACTCAAAATCTTTTCTATTCTTTCTGCACTTTCTTTTCTCTTCCTTTTATTTTTAAAGGAAAAGAAAAAGAAGCTGGCAACTTCGATGGCAACCCAGCCCTCCTCCCCACCTGGGCCCGGCCCTCCATGCCGCCCGGCTTCACGCAGCCCGCAGCCCGAGGGGCGGCGCGCCCAGCCGCTCGCCTCTCCTCCTGCCTTTGCTTCCCGCGCTCCCTTACCCCTGCAGAGTCCGTCACGTGGCAGCGTCGGCCCCTTTGTCGCGGCGTCGTGGTGTGCCGCACCCACCTTTCCTCTCCTCTCGCCCGGCGCCATGGGGACCCGAGCACGGAGAAACGCGAGCTCGTCCTCGTCGCCTAGCCCCCTACTTATCCCTCTCCTCATCAGACCGCACCCTAGGGTTCCCCTCTCCCTCTACGCCGCCGCCGCCGCGAGTAAGCGGATCGCCAAGCTTCGCCGCCCGCTTTCGTTCAGCGCATCACAGGCGTGCCTTCGCCGGCGTGCTCTCGGCCACCCCATCCTGCGCGCGTGTCGGCGTCTTCCTGCGTCGTCGACTACGTCCACCGGCGTCGACTACGAGGGGCCGGGCGCCAAGTTGACAGCGTCTGCTTGGTCTTCGTCTCGGTCGAGTTCCGGCGAGATTGAGACCACGATCCCTTCGCCGTCCGCCCGTCTCCGTCGCGTTTCCTTGTCTAGGGTAAGGAGGTATACCCGCTTCCTCCTGCTCCTTCTTGCCGTCGTTAGATCTCCGTGAACTAAGGTCCGATCCATGTTAGTATCGCGCTCGGCGTGCTCGGCGTGCCGTAGCTTTGGGTTGAGTGGTTTAGCGGCGTGATGCCGCTAGCCCGCTTCGAACTTGTCCTTCTTGTTCCGTGGTGCCTTTAAATGCATTACCGGTGTGTCTGCGGGCGCGAGCCCTGCCTCCGCCGTTGCCTGCGCCCGGCATCGTCGGTGTTCCTCTCTGTTTCTTGGTTCAGCCGAGGGTTTGGTCAAGTAGGCGCGTCACGGATCTTACAGAACCCCCCTACCTAAGCAGAGCTGGTTGACTCCCGCTCTCTCACGTGGCGACACAGGTTGAACCCAGTAGCCTCCTCCCCTTTTTATTTTCTGTTTTGCGCTTCCCTCCGGTGCGCCTCCTCTGCAGCAACAGCAGATAAGGCCGAGCCTCTCCCTCTGTCAGTCGCCGTCGCACAGCCCAGTGGTAACAGGGGAGGGATTCCAGCGGGGAGACCGGGTTCGAATCCCCCCTGAGGCTGTTTTCTTCCCCCCTTTTTAAGCCATTTCACCCCTGTCTCTATGACAATGGGGCCACCTGTCTGACCTCTCATCGCCTCCCCATATGCACATTTTCTTTTTACCCCACGTTTCCATTTTCAGCTTTGAGTCCTTTTACTGTTTTGGGCAAGTCCAAATCTGGACATTTCAAATCTGGAAATTGCCAATCTATCTACTTCCTTTTTAGGCAGGTTTTAACTAAATGCTTTTGTGATGATTTTTCTCTGCAACCCTAACATATTATATATGTTTTGGGGTGAAAAATCCCTGCTCAGTGGTGGCATTAGTTTCTGCATTTGGGTTGGTTTATGTTCATGTCTTTTGCATCTTGGTTATGTATTTGTCTTTCATGGGCTTATTTAATTGTATCATGCTATGAGGTAGTTTGCGCATGCATGGCTTGGTTTCATCATGTTGTTATCGTGGGTTTCTCACCATTCTTGTTTTGCCGTCATATCCAACCCGTGCATCCGTTTCGGTGATCTCTATATCGATTTCTCCGAAATCATCTCTTCTTTCGATGGCATGCTTGGTTTGCCAAGTTGATGCACAGTTCATCATTTTCCTTCGAGTGCTCCTTACCACCGTCCGCTTTACGAGGTCACTTGCAACAAGTGTCGATAGAAGGGTCACTATCTTGAACAAGTGCTTCAACGAGGCGTCTTCGCCTCCTCCTCTGTGAAATCTTCCGGCAATGCGTTGGTCGACATAATCCAAAGTTTGCCAAGGTCAATATGATGAATGCAGCTCAAGCGGAGGATTCTTGATGTGATCATGGGTAATCTCTCGATTAATGATATTCTGCAAAAGTCTTATTTGATCTTTGGTGCATCGCATTCTTTCATGTCATATCCTTTTGCATGAAGCACAATTTTGATCTGAGGCATTACCTCAAGCTATGCAAGTTATTTCTCCGTGAGCGTTTGAGATCTACCATGTTGGTTCGAATGTCGGTATCAAGATGGGGATTATAGATTTTGGCTAAACCAATTGTTCTCGGTGACTTCGGATATTGATCTTATTCTCGGAATGGGTGGCTTTATCGGCTAAAGCTTCAGATTGATTGTGCTGCCGAAATTCAATTGACTCACTCTTCTAATGGCGTGATCATTTATTTTAAGCGGTTCTTTGTTGTAACCAGCCCTATGTTGATTTCAGTTTCAATTGAATAAACAGTTATATTCTCATGTCATGCACATTACAAGTGTTGTTATTTCTCTATAGTTACCCACACTTATATTACATCTAATCTACTTTGTCTTGAACAAATATTATTTGAGCAGTGTCTCTATCTTGATTTGGCAACAAAACTAGAATGGTATAGACCATAAAGTGACCATGGTACATAGATATATCTTTATTTCATGCTATTATCCTGTCCACTTTACTCTGAACTCATTTACCAAAATGAGTTTCATATATAACATAGTAAACATGTGATGTATGCCTTGTTTCTCTTTTAGAGCAGCGGACAAAATATTGGAGAACGATGCGTTATCCATTGGTAAAGTAAGAATTAAGATAGAGACATCCTGTTGGTCTCAAGAAAGCGATAAAATATCTTGTGAGATGAGGAACCCAAAGTCTGTCTTGATGTAGTGTTGATTCTTGGCCACTCTGCTGGTGAGGAACCCAAAAGTCATCTTGATGTAGTGTTAGGATTCTTGGCCACTCTCTGGCACAAGCTCTTGAACTTCGCTGCTGAATCAGTTCGTCTTCTTGAGTCTCAACTTCAAGTTGAAGACATCGATAAGATGTGCTTTCTGACGAAGGCGAAGGGCGAGAAGTCCTGCAGAATTGAGATGCATATTTTACGGTTCTGTGACAATATTTGGAGGATTTAAGCGCCAAACAAGAGAAAGTTAATAAGCTTGCTAAGCATCTTGCCGACATTATGGGTACCCAAGATATAGTTTCTTGAGATCTTAAGTGGTTTCAGTTCTGGATTTGTTTTGTGGCGTTTATTTGTGTTGGTATAACTGACAACGATGTATATGATATGCTGCTTTGTTCCCTATATTTACCTTTGGTGGCGAACTTTGATGCCCAATGGATGTAATATATGTTAACGGCGTGATAGCCTAGCATAAGTTGCCTTATTTATTTCGTCCGTATATCAGCCTTCTTGGGCCCGTATTGAAACAATAGAGCTTCTGACATTATCATCAATGGGCCTTATCACGGTATAATATAACGGGCCATCGTTAATAGGCCTTTGATGGCGCTATAAACGGACCACAGCAATTTGATGTAACCCGCAGGCTGGTGGCCCTGGCGAAAAAATAGCGATGTGAGGTAGTAAGTGAGCGAATCTTTGAAATGAGCCCAGAATAAATGGGCTCGAGAGAGGCCGAAAAGATAACATTTCTTGAAGCATTGGCGAATAACGGGCCCTTAATGGGTATAAAGTGATATTTGTTCATTACAGGCGATTTCACCACGAATCGTTAATGGGTGTAAAGTGATAGACTATTCATTGCGGGCGGTTCACCACGGAGTCGTTAATAGGCCAAGAGTTACATAGGGCCTCATATGGGCGAAAGGCGTCATGGGCCATACATGGGCAAAAGTGAAAATGGGCTGGAATCATATTGGATGGCCGGATGACACTCTGGGCCTAATTCGGATAAGACTAACGGGCCTTGGGTTGCGGCAGTAAATGGGCTATATCGAACAGGCCGTTAACGGGCTTTCCATGGGACCATACCTTTGACCAAGTCAAGCGGCGGCCTTTTCACGAGAATGGGCCTCTGTTGGGCACGCCCGTGTCGGCGTATCATAGGTGCCTTACGTCCAATGAGTGGATGACATTTGTCCCAGCGATGAGTCGACCGTGTTTCCTCCAGCCAATGATGATTTTACATGTGGAAAATCCCCATTGGTCGGGGCTGTTAATGGGTTCGGATCCAAAACCCGACCCGATAAGCAACGGCGTTCCGTTACGGTGGATGCCGCGTGTCGGTCACCCTTGGCCAGCAAGCACTTGTGACGTAGCGATTTATCGTCATGGAAGTGGACACTTCGTGATGATAATTTTGGTAATGTCATGGAACACTTCTCTGACTGACGCAGGTATGACTATCTTGATTGTCATAAATTTGCCATGGATGTACATGCATGGAAAGAACCTCTTGTGACAAACACGTATCATCACGAAGTGTATTTTTTGTAGTGAACCGTTGTAGATGCTGGGCGATGACCATCATCACCGTCCCCTCCGCCAGAAGGATCGCTGATGCGCGACCAACTCTGAGGGAGGCGTTGCGGCGGCTAACGCCAGGCACTTGTTCTGTTTGCGAAGCCGGGAGGGAAGAAGACCGGCAGACCCTCGCACCCTCCGGCAAGCGCACCTCTTGGTGTTGTGCTCCCGCCGAGGACGTCGTGAGAACCACCGGCAAAGCAAGAAATTGATGCACCACGAGACCAAGATGGTGTCCGTCAAGGAGGATGGCATGGGAGGGGCTTTCACCATAAGCTCCACCCTCGACAACAAATAGGAAGCGCTCGTCACTCCTGCGGGCAAATGCGATGTGTTTGCATGGCAAGCATCCGATATCCCAGCGTTCCCAGGGAGGTGATTTAGCACCATCTTCTGTCTTTCCTCATGCGTGACCGTCAGCGAAGAAGTCGGGCAAGCTCAGGAGCGGCAGAGTTCATCGAGTTGATCGGGGAAGTTAGAGCGGCGGGCTTGGTGAGGAGTACTTCATCGTGGTTGGCCAATCGGTGGTGGTGCACAAGGCAAATGGGAGTGGAGGCTGTATTGATTACCTGAGATATAAATAAGGCTTGTCGAAGGACCTTTCTGTTGCGGCGCATTGACCAGTTGTTGACTCCACACTGGTCGCGACTTGTCGTTCCTTGCGCCTACTCAGGATACCACGGATCTTCATGGCGAGAGAAGATGAAAGGCAGCATTCATCACCCATATGGTACGTATTGTTTTTCACGAATGCCTTTCGGGTTGAAGAGTGCTAGCTCAACGTTTGCAGAAGCAGTCAAAATTGGTTTGAGCCCCATCTACATAGAAATATGGAAGCTTCTATGGATGACATAGTGGTCAAAACCAAGGACGGGGAACACTTTCGTACAAGATTTAGAAGGCGTTTGCAAAATGCATAAGATCAACCTCAAGGCTGAACCACGAGAAGTGTGTCTTGATTGTTCCGTCGGCAAACTTCTCGGGTTCTTTGTGTCCTGGCGTGGGATCGGGCGAATCTAGACAAGATCAAGGCCATTGAGCGGATCGAGGCACCTAGGCAGATCAAGGATGTGCGTCGGCTCGCTGGCTGCGTTGCCGCCGTGGCAGATTCATCTCAAATCTGCGAATGTGCCCTTCCTTTTTCAAAATGTTGAAAAAGGCAGGCCAATGGAATGGACCCGACCAAGGCAGCCCTGCAGAGATTTGAAGAAGTACCTCTCCTCTCGCCCGTCTGGTTGCACCTAAACCGTGGGAACCGTTGCTGCTATATCTGGCGACAGCGAACCAAATATAATGACTGCGCTAGTAGCACGGAGGAGGTCGATGAAGAGGCAGCGGCAATGGCAGGGCTGGCGGATGGCAAATCAGAACTCCCCGCGAGCGACCTGGCGGCGAAGCAACACAACCAAATGAAATAGTGCGGAAGAAGAAGATGATGCGGCACCGGTTTACTTTGTCGACTCCCTCTTGCGGGGGGCTGGGTGAAAATACTCCGATGTGCAAAAGTGCTCTTTGGCCTCCTTATGGACTCGAGGAAGCTGCGTCATTACTTCCAAGCCGCGAAATCACCGTCGTCACCGCTTCCCATTGAAAAGGATATTGCATAACCGAGAGGCAGCGGGAGGATTGTGGAATGGACTTTGGGCTGTCGAGCTTTGGTTTGAAGTTTGAAAGCACTTCAATAATTGAGTAGACTCTTGGCGGAGTTCATTGCGTATGGATCTCAGCGCCCGACGAAGAGATTGAGGAAGCGCTCCCGGCAAAACAAATCGCAACTAGATTATGTACTTTGTGAGGGCTTTCTGCTGCAAAGCGCGGTCTTGTGTGCTGCTCGTCGCACCACGGGCACCTCAAGTATGTAGTCGGATGCACTTTCCCAAGGAGATGTCAACAAACAACACTACTGAATACTAGGGGTTACTTATGGGTCTCGGGATCATGGCAGACCTCGAGAATCAAGAAGATCATCGTGAGGGTGATTCACGACTTGTCGTCAAGCAAGTTAACAAAGATTATCAAAGCCCATTGATGGAGGCCTACGTAGATGAAGTGAGGAAGCTGGAAGGCGTTTTGGCGGTATACAAAGCGGAACATGTTCCCTAGTGGAGAAGCGGCATCGCCGACTACTTGTCAAAATCGCTGCCTTCAAATTGCTGTGGAACCGGTACTTTTGTGCCGATTAACTCAACCATCCGTTGAACCATCGACATGGCGGAACAAGCGGGAAATCAGGCCCGGCAAGTACTTTCCCACGAGCTCCCGGGAGCCTCCGGCAAGGATGTTGCCATGGACCTTTGGCCTGCCATGGGGCCTTGGACTCCAGTCAAGCTGGGCGTAGCAACATCCGCTCCCAGCTCCCCTTGAAATGCCTTTGGTCCTTGCCGTGAGCCGGGCTCGGCATGGGCACAACATACCGTCGGTGCTCCAAATAGGAGAACTCCACGAGGAGCGAGGAAGAAGCGGAGAAAGTAGCCGTCGATCTGCCATGTATCGGTTAAATCGACGACATTACATGCAGAAAAAGACCAAGCGGTGTGAGGTGAAGTGCATTCCCGGGAGGAAGAATTTGGGCTGTTGGTGGAGATTCACGGAGGCATATGTGGCTCCCACATAGGGTCGAGGCCCTTGGCGGCAAGGCATTCCGGCAAGGTTTCTTCGACCCCACAACCCTCAAGGATGCTGCTTGACACTAGTAACCAAGTGTGAAGCGTGCATGTTCCATTCAAAAGCTTCATCAACCAGCTCAAGCTCTCAAACAATCCCTCTTTCACTGCCATTCTCGATGCAGGGGCTCGACATCTGGGCCCTTTCCCGTCTTGTAGGGGCTTTGGGTACTTATGCGTTGCAATCAACAAGTTCACAAAATGGCGGAGGTGGAGGATCGAGAAAGGTGATAGCGGTTGGCCGTCAAATTCTTCAAGGGACTAGTCTGCCCGTTTTGGTGTGCCAAGCGAGTCATCACCGACAACGGCACTGCCCAGTTCAAACCGTACCTTCATCACGGTACATCCGGGACCTCGGCGAAGATCTGTTTTACTTTTGCACACGCGAAGCAGCGACCGGGCTGGGCGGCGAATCTGAAGTATTGCGAGGCCTCCGAACAAGACCTTTTGACAGTCTATACAGAAGCGGATGGCGCTGCCAGGGCGATCCATCGACTTTGGAACCATTCCCGGCATCGTCACCTCATCCTTCGCCGCCTCCGTTTATTCCGCAACTCCTGCTGTGAGTTACAAATATGAACAACGGCACGGTATCAAATACCGGGAGTTACTAGTCTTGGTAAGGTACACATCAATTACATGTATATCAAATATACCTTTAGTGTTGCGGCCTTCTTGTCCGCTAAGTATTTGGGGCAGTTCCGCTTCGGTGGCCCTTCCCTTTGCAATAAAAGCACTCTTCTCGGGCTTGGGTCCATTCTTTGACTTCTTCGGCAACTTGCTTGCAGGCGTGCCATCCTTGCCGTGCTTCTTGAAGTTCTTCTTACCCTTGCCCTTCTTGAACTTGGTGGTTTTATTGACCATCAACACTTGATGTTCTTTCTTGATTTCAACCTCTGTGACTTGACATTGAAATGCCGGAATGGTCTTCACCATCCCCGCATATTATAGTTCATCACAAAGCTCTTGTATCTTGGTGGGGCGGTGAAGGATTCTGTCAATGACGCCTCGTCCGGAGGTTTATGTCCGGTGGGACGCGGTTGTGCAACCCGGACATTTTGAGTATGTGCTCCGGGAACTGTTTTCCTCCATCTTACAACTATAGAACTTGTCGGAACTTCATATCTCTCGACCGGGCATGAGCTTGGAAAACTAGTTTCAGCTCCTCGAACATCTCATATGCTCCGTGTTGCTCAGCGCTTTTGGAGCCCGGTTCTAAGCGTAAAGCATGCCGCCTTGAGCGAGGAGTAATCATCGGCCGAGGCTCAAGCATTCATAATGTCTTGGTTCTCGGGAGGAGTGCATCACCTAGCGGTCCTTCTAGGACATATTGTTTCCTAGCAGCTATGAGGATGATCCTCGGGTTCGGACCCAGTCCATTATAGTTGCTGCCATCATCTTTCACTTGGTTTTTCTCTAGGAGCACGTTAAAGTTCATGTTGACATGGCGTTGGCCATTTGATCTACAAGACATATTTGCAAAGGTTTTAGACTAAGTTCATGATAATAAAGTTCATCTAATCAAATTATTTTAATGAACTCCCACTCAGATTAGACATCCCTCTAGTCATCTAAGTGTTACGATCCAGTCGACTAGGCGTGTCCGATCATCACGTGAGCGGACTAGTCATCGTCGGTGAACATTCTCATGTTGATCTATCTTCCATCGACTCGTGTTGACCTTTCGGTCTCCGTGTTCGAGGCCATGTCATCATCTAGGCTCGTCAAGTTAACCCTAAGTGTTTTGCATGTTAAAACTGTCTTACACCGTTGTATGTGAGCGTAAGGATCTATCACACCGATCATCCGTGGTGCTTGAAGCGACGAACTTTAGGCCTTGCAGTTAGGGAGAACACTTCTTGATATTGTTGTAAGGATCATCTTATTTACTACCGTCGTTCTAAGTAAACAAGATGCATAAACATAATAAACATCACATGCAATTATTTAGTAGTGACATGATATGGCCAATATCATATAGCTCCATTGATCTCCATCTTGGGCTCCATGATCATCTTGTCACCGGCATGACACCATGATCTCCACCATCATGATCTCCATCATCGTGTCTTCATGAAGTTGTCCCATCGACTACTTCTACTTCTATGGCTAACGTTTAGCAATAAAGTAAAGTAATTTACATGGCGTTCTTCAATGACTTCATGGTCATACAAAAATAAAGACAACTCCTATGGCTCCTCGGTTGTCATACTCATCGACATGCAAGTCGTGATTCCTCTTACAAGAACATGATCTCATACATCACAATATGTCATTCATCATTCATCACAACTTCGGCCATATCAATCACATGACAATTGCTGCAAAAACAAGTTAGGCGTCCTCTAATTGTTGTTGCATCTTTTAGTGGCTGCAATTGGGTTTCTAGCAAACGTTTTCTTACCTACGAATAACCTGGCGTGATTTTTCAACTTCTATTTACCCTTCATAAGGACCCTTTTCCCGGAATCCGCTCCAACTAAAGTGGGAGAGCGGACACCCTTGACCACCTTATGCAACTAGTGCATGTTAGTCGGTGGAACCGGTCTCCGTAAGCGTCGTGTAAGGTTGGTCAGGCGCTTCATCCCACAATACCGCTGAAGCAAGATAAGACTAGTAGAGGCAAGCAAGTTGACAAGATCTCGCCCACAATAAAATTTGTTCTACTGTGCAATGAGAACTACCATAGACCTAGCTCATGATGCCAATGTTGGGGGCGTTGCGGAAAATTAAAATTTTTCCTCGGTTTCACCAAGATCCATCTATGAGTTCATCTAAACAACGAGTCATGGGAGAATTGCATCTACATACCACTTGTCGATCGCGTGCGAGCGTTCACTAGACGTGGATGATGGAGTCGTTACCCGTGATCCAAATCACCGATGACGAGTGCGAGCAGGCGGCACCTCCGTGTTCAACACCGTGCGGGGGGAGGCGTCTCCTCCTTCTTGATCCAACAAGGGGAAGGAGGGTTGATGATGATCGCGCCGCCGGCGTGGTGGTGGATGTAGTAGAACTCGGCGGCCCGAGCTGCTGCGGGAGGAGGGCAGTGTTGCGAGGGGAGGCGAATGCTTGCGTGCGGCCCCCCCCCTCCCTTATAGGCCCCGGCGCCTGGGGATCCCATCGTCCAGGGGCGGTGGAGGTGGGTGCCCCCAAGGCAAGTGGGCGCCCCCCCTAGGGTTTCAACCCTAGGCGGGGGTGGGCCAAGGGGAGCACCAGCCCTATGGGCTGGTTCCCTCCACTTCAGCCCATGGGGCCCTCCGGGATGGGTGGCCCCACCGGTGGACCCGGGACCGTTCGTGGTCCGGTACAATCAGGTGACCGAAACTTTCCCGATGGCGAAACAATACTTCCTATATATAATTCTTTACCTCCGGACCATTCCGGAACTCCTCGTGACGTCAGGGATCTCATCAGGGACTCGAATAACATTAGGTTTACTGCATACTCATATTCATACAACCTAACGTCTTTGAACCTTAAGTGTGTAGACCCTACGGGTTGGGAGACACGTGAACATGACCGAGGCGGCTCTGGGCAATAACCAACAGCGGGATCTGGATACCCATGTTGGCTCCCACATGCTCCTCGATGATCTCATCGGATGAACCCGATGTCGATTCAAACAACCCGTATACAATTCCCTTTGTCAATCGGTATGTTACTTGCAGAGATTCGATCGTCGGTATCCCAATACCTCGTTCAATCTCGTTACCGGAATCACTTTACTCTTACGTAATGCATGATCCGTGACCGAGACACTTGATCACTTTGAGCTCTATGATGATGCACTATCGAGTGGGCCGTGATACCTCTCCGTAACGGGTGACAAATCGATCTTGATCCATGTCAAGCAGACACTTTGGAGATAACGTAGTGCACCTTTATAGTCACCCGATTCGTTGTGACGTTTGGTACACCAAAGCACTCTTACGGTTCCGGAGTTACGATCTCATGGTCTAAGGAAGAGATACTTGACATTGAAAAAGCTCTAGCAAAGCGAACTACATGATCTTGTGCTATGCTTAGGATTGGGTCTTGTCCATCACATCATTCTCCTAATGATGTGATCCGTTATCAATGACATCCAATGTCCATAGTCGAAACCGTGACTATCTGTTGACAACGAGCTAGTCACTAGAGGCTCACTAGGGACATGTTGTGGTCTATGTATTCACCGTGTATTACGATTTCGGATAATACAATTATAGCATGAATAAAGACAATTATCATGAACAAGGAAATATAATAATAATCCTTTTATTATTGCCTCTAGGGCATATTTCTAACATCTTTGGATCCGCAGGCTCGACTACGGGCAAGGGACTTTGCGAAAAAGGAGGAGGGCCGGATGTGTGTGTGGCAAGCCATGGCGTACTACATCGGGATGGAGAGCTCTCGGAGCGACAAAATGATGTGTCCCTGCGTTGCATCTCGGGAGCAAGGGAAGGGCTGGGCGGATATACAGTGGAGCTGGGCATCATTCGTCATCCACGGACCCTCGTTGGCAAAGGCGTTCATGGCGGGTTCTATTTCCTGCTCAA
>JAHIAM010015764.1:0-11377 GCA_021605205.1 Aegilops longissima
TGTATTTCTCAACAAGAGAGTGAATGCCATACACATATCCAAAGGTAATACTTGGAGGAAGACCAACTATATTGAGGCACCAAGATTGCAAAAGAATGATATGCCACAAAGACATAACAAAGAGAAAACAAGCAATCAGGCAATCAAAAGATACCAATTGAAGCAAGCTATCAAAAGATATCAACTGAACCAACTAGACCAAAGATCCCTGAGCCACATGAAAAGATATTATGATATGGCGGTTGTTCTAAAGAAACTAGAAAGCTCCCATGATTTGTGCACATCAAAATTTTGTATTTGGATACAAAGTGCACAAAATAGGATCATAGCTCCCCAAAGTCAATGAAACTAACAACAAGTGCAAAGAGCATATAGGAAACTAAGCCTAGCGCACAACAAGCACATGGTTGAGCAACAAGTAAAAGAGGCAACTTGAGAATGGCTCAACCAAAAGATGGGTGTGAGTCAAGGCAATGCACTTGAGAAGACTAATGTCACGGATGAGCATAAAGCATCAATAAAGTCTTGAAAGAATGAGGCACACGGTGCAGGCCTATCATTCCCACACACAACTAGCAAATGGGTTCACAAGCTTACTAATAAGCATATAAAGAACCTATGCTTGTGACAACCGTGAAGATAGAATGAAAGCCTCATCAAGACGAGGGATACCAATTAAGATGGCAAGCCTCGTAAAGATAAGCAAGAGGAAAATAATCTTCACCACACAGAGTGCAGCAAGATGCAGCGAGATAAGACCCTCAAGACAAAAGCTTTCGAAGACAAAAGAAATAACATAAGAAAGACAAGGTGGGCGTGAAAGAAGGATATCATCTAGAGATGTAATTTCTCTCGGATGTATAAGGTTCTATGTAGACGAAATCATGATGATATATGTCTACAAAGAGAATGTACACAAGAGATAGTTACAACACGAAGGAATAAGATATCCAAAAGGAGTCATACATATACCAATAAGATATTTGCTTGGAAGCATAGCACATGGCTAGATTTGGTCTTATTGTATATAAATGAACTCCTACCACACAACTATCAAAGCATCACAACTAGCAACATGAGATCATTGTTGGGATGCTTTGAGGAAGAAACAAGTATCACAAGAAAGAATGAATTACATGCCATGATACAACCTACACAAGGTTGATGCAAGAAATGTGTGCATAAGTAGATGATGATACTTGTTACAGATACCATTGGATGGATCTAGTAGATACCAATTGAAGGTAGATGGTGGTTCATTGATGATCCTAGCTTGACTCTAATAAGCACATGGTGAAACACCTTCCTTGTGAGTGAGTCCATCATCCAATGCACCTCAAATGTTCCTAGGAGAACAAGACAAACTAAGCGGTACCCAAACTCATTGGGACCAAGAGTTAGAAACACCAATATACAAGAAAAACTCCACATAAATAGGTGCATATAGATATGAAAATGAATTTCACCTCTCATCCAATTGAGACTTGGTGGAGTTTCCCTATATATTAGGTCAAAAGAAAAGCATGCCAAATAAAATACATGAAGTAAACATGCATGCTCAAAACTTTGAAGAACCGAACCAAATGAAAAGCGAAATGCAAAGAAAAAGGATACCAAATAGATAAATTATCACTTGGAGATATCATTAAAGATACATCAAGGAATGAGATATCCTTGATACACGAAATGAAGGATGTCAAACTCAAAAGAGAGAATGGTTCCAAACAAACCAAGCCCTCTACAAAGTTTCATGATGGCACAAAGTACCAAAAAGAAACGGCTTGCCTTCCAAACACACTTGATAAGGATCACAAGATGAGCGTTTTAGAGAAAATAGGATAGCTCCCCGACGAGTTGTGCATTACATAGGATTTGCATTTGAATAAAAAATGAAAGGGGGATCACTTTCACTATATCTAGAAAACACTAGAAAAGAAAAAATAAACAAGATCCACAAGTGGTAGGTAAGACAAAGGGAGTTGACACAAACTTGGCAAGAGAAAGGCAAATAAAACAAAAGCCAATGTAAAGATGATCAATAAATTCTACCACATAAGTGACTACCAATTGTCAAAAGACAAAAGTATATGGAAATAATTCTCGGTGGTAGATAACAAGGATATCAACTTCATCTTCACAAACACAAGCAAATTGCAACTTGTAGAGCTATCATGCCACCTAGGAACAAGATAATTTACAATATCAATTCTAGGTGACAATATCTCAAATTACACATTTTCTAGGCTAGTAATACACATAGCATATTACTCCCCATAATGTGATACCAAATAAAAGATAGACAAGAGGCAATTAAAGGATCCAACAAGAGATAATTAATGGAAAATTTAGAATTTGAATTTCTCATGAGAGATATACCACCTAGAGACTAGATAATCTTGAAATATCAATACTAGATGGTATTACTCATGTACACACATTTATAGGATTGTGAGGTGCACAAAGCAATCACTCCCCATAATGGGATATTCCATTAATCTCTCACAAGAGCCAACTAAGAAATAAACAAGATGCAAAAAGGCTCAACACACAACACACATGTACATGATGTGCAAACCAACATGCACATACTTGATTTCTCAAGATAAGCAATTTTGAAGCACACCATATACAAGCACATGCAAGATACAAAACCACAACATGCTAAGGGACAAGTAACTTTTAATTTAAGCAATTTAAGCACGAGTTACCACAAGGAGGAACATTGGATATATGATAGAAAGATAATCCAAATGACTTGGCTTGACACAATATGAATGATGAGGACCCCTTAAATCTTCATAATGTAGCCAAGTCTCAATGACCTCAACAACACCTATTGATCAAGTTTGAGCTAGTTGGTCCCCAACCAAGTTGGGTCCTAAGAGGTTAGTCACAATAGGCTTGGCCACCCAAATGGTTCTTTTCTTGACACCACTTTGAGTACCAACAAACTTGGAAACACATTGCCAACCTTATCCTTCCCAAGAGAATAGACATCATCAATAATAATTGGGTTGGATAAGTTACCACTAGTGCATGAAGAAGCGACATGGCCTTTCGCACGACATAAGTAGCAACGTCTACTCTTCACTTTCTTCTCAATTGATTTCTCAACAAGAGAAGCATTAACTTGAGTCTTCTTGGGAAGTGGCCTCTCTTCAACTTGAGGTTGAGCATGAGATTGAACTTGTGCCCTCTTCCCTTGTTGCTTGACACTAATGGCCTTCTTCTTCAATGGGCAAGATCTAACATGATGCCCTTCTACTTTGCACTTGAAGCAAACAATCTTGGCGATTTCTTGACTTGTTCTTGGCCCTTCTTTTGTTCATCTTGGACTTCTTCTTCTTATTGGAGTTGAATCCAAGTCCACCTTTGTCATTGGGGATTTTTGCACACTCAAGATATTGTTGAGTGTGGATTTCCTTCATGACTCTTTTCAAATCTTTCCTCAAAGTGACTTGGGCCTTGAGCTCTTTGATTTCCTATACATGGTTAGTCTCAATACAAGTACTAGAGGAAGTATAAGCTTCATTGTTAGAGCAACAAGGCAAGGAAAGCAATTCATCACAAGATGTACCAACATTGTGAGTAGATGAATTACAAGGACTAGCACATATCAATATAGCATTTTGACTAGAAGTAGTTCTAGTATCCACATGAGGCTCACTAGATGTTACCTTAGCAAGCATGGCCTCATGAGCTATCTTTAGCACATTATGGGATACTAGAAGATCATCATGAGCTTGTGAGCCTTACATGATTTTCTTCCAACATCCCATAATTGCTAGATAACAACTCAAGTTGAGCCCTTAGCTCAACATTCTCCTTCAATATGGATGATTCACAGAGATAGAGTTAGTAGCACAAGCATCATCATTAGCAACAAGAGGAGAAGACAACTTGGCAAGCTCTTTTGAATATGAAGCTTTAAGTTGAGCATGAGACTCGTTGAGTTTGATGAGATCACTCTTAATGACCCTTGAGCCATTTTGAGGTGCTCAAAGTCCTCAAGGAGTTTAGCATGCACAACTTCAAGCTCCTCATTTTAGTTTCAAATTATTGGCCACGTCAAGAGCTCTATCACGATTCCCTCACTCTAGATAATTCTAGAGCAAAAGTCTCCTCAAGAGATTCCTTGGTGGTTTGTTCAAGTTCAAGAGCTTGAGAGGGTCCATAATCTCATTAGCGTAATCACGCTCATGACCTTCCATTTGATCAATGGTGACCTCATGCTCCTCAAGATGAGATTCCAACTCATTAATATATTTCTTGCCCTCAATAGCAATAGACATGATTTCCATGAAGTTGGAGCGAGCAATTTTATTCTTAAGAAGAGCTTTAAAATCATTTCCCCTTAATTTTAAGGAGGCAAGATCATCACTCTCTTCATCATAATCAACATCATCATCACTCTTGCCATCATCAATATCATCACAAGATATATTGGGATTCAAAGTGGGAGATACCTTTGAAGCCTTGGCCATAAGGCAAAATGCATAGATGATGATATAAGATCCTTGAAGCACCATTCAAGACCACATCTTGTTCCATGGAGTGTTGGGTTTCATCTACATTGTTAGCACAACAACTAGGAAATACATGCATTTTATCATGGCAACAAGATATAGCAAGCATATCATCATGAGATTTAGTCAAGCAATTTCTACATGATATGCAAGGACTATCAACACAAGCAAGTGAAACATTTGGAGTGCTCATTGCTAAGGCCCAAAGATGGAGCATTGCAATAATATAGTGATCATCCACAAAAGCACACTATCATCATTGCAATGACCGACTACTCACCATATCATTACCTTGTGGCAAACCACATGTAGGTGAAGTAGAAGAAGTTGAGAAGAAGACTATCGGCGGAGGTGGAGGAGAACAATCATCCCAACAAATCTTGGACACGCCATATTTATCTTGAAGCTTTGTCCACAACTCATGAGCATCCGGGCGGCATGAGTTGAAATATAACTACATTGCTCAAAACATCGAAAAGCACATTAGAAGCATTGAGATAAGAGTTTTTCTCATCCTCTAAAGATAATCTTTGGGGATCCTTTGGAGGAAAAACCCATATCTACAATTCGCTCTAAATTTGGGTCCATGACCTAAAGAGATTAAGCATCGAATTACCCAAACATCAAAATTTGTGCCATCGAAACTAAGAGTGTCAGAGAATCCTAATCCCTAGTCGACATCTTTACTCTCTAGGCGGTTAAGCCTAACAAAGAGACGAATACCAATTGAAAGATCGTGGATGTCGCCTAGGGGGGGTGAATAGGGCTTTAAAATAATTACAGTTTAGGCTTGAACAAATGCGGAAAAACCTAGCGGTTAATTTGTCAAGCACAAAACCTAAAACAACTAGGCTCACCTATGCACACCAACAACTTATGCTAAAAGATAATCAACTATGTGATAGCAAGATATATGACAAAGAACAATATGGCCATCACAAAGTAAAGTGCACAAGTAAAGGGCTCGGGTAAGAGATAACCGAGACGCAGCGGAGGCGACGATGTATCCCGAAGTTCACACCCTTGCGGATGCTAATCTCCGTTTGGGCGGTGTGGAGCACAATGCTCCCAAGAAGCCACTAGGGCCACCGTAATCTCCTCACGCCCTCGCACAATGCAAGATGCCGTGATTCCACTAAAGGACCCTTGAGGCGGTCAGCGAACCCATACAAATAACCCTTGGGAGGTCACGAACCCGTACACTTTTGCAACCCTTGGGGGCGGTCACGGTACCAATCAAATTGCTCGGGCGATCTCCACAACCTAATTGGAGACTAGCAGCTTGCCCGGAGCTTTACACCACAATGATTGAGCTCGAACACCACCAACCATCTAGGCGCCAAGGCACCCAAGAGGAACAAGCTCTAGGGTGCCCAAACACCCAAGAGTAATAAGCTTCTCAAACTTCACTTCCACGTATCACCGTGGAGAACTCAAACCGATGCACCAAATGCAATGGCAAGGGAACACGGGTGCCCAAGTCCTTCTCTCCCAAATCCCACCAAAGCAACTAATGCTTGGGAGGAAAATGAGAGGAAGAACGAAAGAGAACAAAAGAACTCAAGATCTAGATCCAAGGGGTTCCCCTCACTTAGAGGAGAAAGTGATTGGTGGAAATGTGGATCTAGATCTCCTCTCTTTTCCCTCAAAATTAGCAAGAATCCATGGAGGGATTGAGGTTAGCAAGCTCGAAGAAGGTCAACAATGGGGAAGAACACGAGCTCAAAGGATAAGGTTCAATGGGAAGACCCCCTTTTAGGTGGGGAAAATCAACGTTATGCTCACAACCATGAGGCGGTACTACATTCGTCCTCACTGACACTACCGCTAGGATCGCGGTACTACTTCTTGGTACAAAAAAATACTTCCATACCTACCTCCATGGGACTTGGGAAGTTTTTGGTCGGGAGGGTACTACCGCTGTAGAAGCCCTGGTAGTACCTCTCAAACAGTAGTAAAAATTACATCCGCTTAGTTCATGGTAGTACCCTACTGCCTTTTCGAACACCAAAACTACCATAACTGCATTCGGACTCCGAATTCGAGCGAAACCAAGTTTGTTGGAAAGCTAGAGACAAGGGCTAACACAATATTGAGAGAAATACCAATAATAAGCAAAGAAAAAGGCCCAAAAGAAAATGGTGAGAACCCTTCCTAGGAAAGACCGGTAAAACCTCCAACACGAAAACATCATAGAAGCGCATGCAAACTCCGTTTTCAATGAACTCAAGCTTGTCATAAAGATGAGCATAAGCTCTAAGACTCACAAAGAACCAAACAAGAACCAAGAAACATGATGCAAGGATGCAATGGTTTGAGCTCTCGACGAGCGATCGATCAAGCTACTCACTTGAGAGCCCCCTTGATAAATGCTGCTATCGATCTTATAACCCGGTCTCCCAACTACCACCATGAGACCGGTAAAATAGAAAACCTATCAAGGCAAACCTTTGCCTTGCATAATCCACTTGAGCTAGATGATGGCGATCTTGTCCTCCTCAAGATGGACCACCTTTCTTGATTACGTTGGGTCGATGGAGACTAGATGATTTCTCCCCATACTCCACTATGGGTGAGCCACTCTTGACACATCTTCACAAGTCCATTGACACCACAATGGATGGCAAGCTTCAAGCACTTGATCTCTTCGTGATGCTCACTTGAACTTGCACACGGCAATCTTGATGGCGATCACCACTTGATGTCATCCTTTCCATGGGTTGTATGATATCTTCCTCTTGGCGCAAGCCCATGGACACGTACCTAACCCTACATAGACTCTCACATAAACCATGGGTTAGTACACAAAGTGCAACGGATAATGCTTACCATACCATGGGATCACTTGATCCCTCTGGTACATCTTCTACGCTTTGTGAGTTGATCAACTTGATTCACTCTTGACTTAGTCTTGATCAACCTTGAATCTTTCCAACTCTCTTCGTTTGGATGATGTCTTGAAGGTAAATGAATGATCACACAATCTTCTTCTTCAAGACATGCTTGCAATAAGCTCAACACTCATATGACCAATCTTTGGATAATTCCTTAATAGCACCTTGGTCAACACATAAACTCCTTGAAACCAACACATGGACTTCAAGAAATGCCTATGGACAAATCCTTCAAATATAACTCAATGCAACCATTAGTCCATAGAGAATGTCATCAATTACCAAAACCACACATGGGGCACCGCATGTCCTTTCATCGACTTTGGAACCATTTCCCATGACGCCGTCCTCGTCCTAGCCAATCTCCGTTTAATCGTAGCCACATTTGGGTTGCAAATGACAGCAGAACCGGTATCAAATACCAGGCGCTACTACGAGCATTAGTAAGGTACACATCAATAGCATGTATATCAAATATACCTTTCACTTTTCCATCCTTCTTATCCGCCAAATACTTGGGAAGTTCAAACCGGTGACACTACAAAAATACACTTCCGTGATACGTGTTTGTCACGATGGGTTCGTTTTTTTGTCATGTACATCCATGACAAATTTATGATAGAATCAAGATAGTCATACTGTGTTGTGTAGAAGTGTTCCATGACATTACCAAAATCTCATCATCAAGTGTCCACTTCCATGATGATAAATCGCGCGTCCGCAGAACTGCTTTGTCATGGGTGACCGACCGTGGCATCCACCGAAACGCTATTAAGCTATCGGGTGGGTTTTGGATTGATAACCCGTTAACAGCCCGACCAATGGGGATTTCCACGTGTAAAATCATCATTGGCTGGAGAAACTGCGTGTCGGCTCACCGTTGGGACAGATGTCATCCGCTCATTGGACCGGCGCCTATGATCGGCGACCGTGGCGCGGCAACAAGGCCCATTCACGTGAAAAGGCGGCCCGTTTGACTTGGTCAGGTGGCGGGCGGCCTGAAAAGCTTTAACGGCACTGTTGCATATAGCCCATTTACAACCCGCTAACCGGGCCCGTTCGCCCTATCAATTAGGCCAAGTAGCGTCATCTGGGCGTCAATATGATTCAGCCCGTTTTAACTTCCGCCGTGTGTGGCCCATGACTTATTCGGTATGAGGACCTTTGTAACTCTGGCCATTAAGGCGGTGGTGGCGGCCCGTAATGAAAAAGTATCACTTTATACCCATTAGCGGCCCGTTATTCCATTGGGCGTTTCAGCTAAATTATCTTCGGCCTTCTCATGGCCCATGATTCTTAGGCTCATTTGCGATTCGATTTACATCTGACCGTTCTTTATCATTTTACGCTTGTGGGCAAATTCAGCCCGTCGTTACCGTCCGCCCGTTTGTGGACCGTTAATCGTTGGGCGTTTTCATGTAAAAAACCCGTTGGGCTGTTTTCATAGAGTTATCAAATCTGACTATTAACGACCGTTATGGTCCCGAATAGTATGGCCCATGATTGGCGAAATGATGATACACCGTGAAAGGCCCATGGATCCTCGGCCCGTATGAGGCCCATGGATAATGCGGCCGTAGAAGGCCCATGGACCTTACGGCCCGTGAAGGCCCATTGATCCCTAAGGCCGTATAGAGGCGCAGATGGATCCTACGGCCCGTATAGAAGGAAAATGCTCTGACGACGAAGGCCCATGGATCATCTGACTCTGGGAGGCCCATGGTTACAACGATGCGTGTGTTGCCATGATTATTTTGGCCTAGTTACCAAAAATAGGCTATTGTGGCCACTAGAAAAACACGAGAAAAAGAGCTGCAATGACTACAAGCGAACAACTAAACAAGACAATAAGGAAATAAATAAGCAAGCAATTAAGGCTAACCTATTACCGTTATTACACATATTACATCCCTTTGGGCATCAAAGTTGCCACCGGTGCAAATATAGGAACAAAGCAGCATATTACATACACTTGCGTCAAAATTGGCCACGGTGCAAATAAGCAGCAGACAAAACAAAACATAAGCGAAACAACTTGGAAGAGCTCAAGAAAGCGTTATCACGGTATCCACCATCTGGCAATAAGCTTAGCTGATTAGCTTTGTCCTGTTTGGCGCTAAAATCCTCAACTTGCTGTTGCCAGAAAGGATGCATCTGAATGCTCGAGGGACTTCCATGATCCTTCGCTTCTTGTCATAGCAAGCTGATCGATGTCTTTCGCTTTGGTTGAGACTCAAGAAACCGAACTGATTCGACGGTGAGTTTGAATAGCTTGTTACAGCGGTAGTGGCGATGCTTCGAACACTAAACCAAGACAGGACTTTGGGGTTGTCTCGGCATCTTCAAGATAGTCTTCCTTAGCTGTTTTATCAGCTGTTGCGGACCAACAAGGATGTGTCACTATCACTGAACTTATCGCATTACTTCCTTTACCATTGCTTAATAAGGCACTCTTTAATACATAAGCATTCTAAAGAAGAAACAGCAAGACACATAACAGGTTTAGCATGTACTAGTATATGAAACTCATTTGGTGGTTCATTAGTAAGGTGGACAAGTTAAACTACCAAGTCTTCTATTGCCAAGTACTAGTACATAATAAAAGCATCAAACAAACATATATCTATGTCCTATGGTCCTTTGCATTGTCTTGCCAAATCAAAATAGAGACACGGTTCAAATCATATCAGTTCAAGACAAAGCAGCGGTGAAAGAATACAAAGTGTGGAAACTACGGCACAACAAGATTTCAGATGGGTACCACGGGTCTACATGTACAACAACACTATTGGCTCTGTTGTGATGCTAGTAATGTGCATGATATGAAAGTCAACTGTATACACATTGAAATTGAAATCAAAGAGCTATTGATAAGAGCAAACTTGTTAAAGAAACATGCGTGAACATACCTGCGTGCCATTGGAGTTTCGATTGGATCCTTCAATTTAAAAATAAGTTTGTATGAGTAAATACAATGATACAAAACAAAGCAATCATAGTTAAAAAGGGCTCCTAAGCGGCGCTTAAGCGCGCCTAGGCTCTAGGCGTTGGCAAAAGCGCATTGCGCATAACTACGCTTAATCTGTGCATAGCTGCGCATAAGCATGCGCTTTGGTCGATAAAGTGCAAGGCGGTGGCAAAGCGCACAATTAACGCCTATCGCTTTTTGAACTATGATAGCAATGGAATCTTAAATTAGAACAATTGTTCTTCAGGTTTAGGCACTTGTTCTACATGAGCAGATTGATAAGGCAAGAATATAATACTTAAAAATAGAAAATGAGCTCATAGACCTTACCACATTCTTGGTTGGGACGATCTGAACAAAGCGTTCCCAGATCATCGTCTAGTAAATGTGTCTCGGGAGAGCGTAAGGAATTTGATGAGTTTCTTTGCGGTGAAGTATGTTTTCTTGGATAATTCGATCTGCCACCAAGCATTCTTGAAGATAGCAGAGGTATTAGCACAGGTTACCTCATCCTGAGTTTCCAAATCGGTCCTTCTCTATAGAAAAATGGGAAAATTTGCTGTATTATAACCATCATGGAGGTAGGATGTATGGGAATGAAGCAAAGTAATTGCCATGAATAACATTACTTACACATAACTCTTGGACAAACACACTGCAACTAGCATTTTCCTTCATCTTGTATAATATTTCCAAGATGGGAAGATCTTTGACTCTGATTTAACAACATCAAATCGATAGATGCTAAACTATGACTGGCTGGTTGTGCTTCCTCCACGGAATAGGCGTACTAAGCTGGTGGAGCTGGGGTTCGCGTGATAATCTTGGCCCTTTGGAGCCTGGAGCTGCCTTACTAACTGCTCTTGTTTGGGAGCTCTGTGGTGGAGATGGTGTTGTGTCAACAGGCTGGGTTACTATCGGCTGGGGTGGGGTTAGATTGGGTGAAGCTGGTTCTCTTTCCATCGCAGTAGGGTACAATCTGCGAGGGG